>CAUYPK010152381.1:0-51778 GCA_963574355.1 Loris lydekkerianus
TTAAAAAGAGCTCCAAATCTGTTACATATTTGCATTTAATAGCTATAGTACAATTGACAAGTATTTTATTTATTTTTTGCAACTCAAATATCACAAGTCACACTGCTGCTGGTAATGTAATTTTCTGAAATGAGGGCACAATTCCTTATCAAGTTTTTTTATTTTTATTTTTTTTCAATTTTAATTGAATTTTTCTTCATCAAGTTTTGACCAAAACAGCTGAGTTGGGAGGATCAGTTGAGTCCAGGAATTCAAGACCAGCCTAGGCAATATAATGAGACATCATCTCTACAAAAAGTAAAAAAAGAATTTGTTAGGTGTGGTGGTATGTGCCTGCAGTCCCAGCTACTCAGGACGCTAAGGCAGGAGGATTGCTTGAGCCCAGAAATTTGAGGCTGCAGTGAGCTATGGTCACACCTTTGCACTCAAGCCTGAGTAACAGAGTGAGGTCTTGTCTCTAAAAAAAAACAAATGTTAGTACATTTCCTGAAAAATTCAGTACATATACAAGATAATACGCAAAAAAGACTTTTGTTTGTAAGTCACATGGAGTTAGGTTAGAGGCTCAAATAATAAGAAAAAGATTTTTTACTTACTTGAATATTTGGGGCGGGTGGCGTAAGAAAGTCCTGCAGAATACAGGACACTCTTTCCTTTTGTGGGATGGTCAACTCATTCCAGGAAGGCTAGTATCTCAGGCCCACACCCAAGTACCAGAAGAATCCTTCAAACATAATGACCACCATAAAACACGTGTGACCTATGCTTTGAAAAACTCTGCCCTAGAGTGGAAGCTTCATTAATGCAGGAATGCAGTCTAGTTTGTTCTTCAGTAATTCCCAGAGACTAGCATAGTATTATTCTCATAACATATAACACACAGTGGGTCTTTGATAGCTATTTTTAAATGAATAAATGTATAGGCTTAATGATAGTTATTCTGCCTTATAACATACTCCTTTTACAGATAAGTGACTATTAAGGCTTTAAAAGATTTAGTAATTGGTTCATGGTCATTTAGTTTGTAAGTATTGAATCAGGATTTGAACCCAGGCCTCTTGGACTTCAGAGTTTGCACTGCAGGTTACTATTGAAAACACAAGCATACATTTCCATCTTATTTCTATTTTATGGAAGTAGACCTTCAGGCATCTTTTGAAAATGATAAGTTTTAATTAAAGGAGAAGTTAAGGAAATTCAGACATGCAGACATATTGAGCATGTGCCATATGCTGTGCACCATGAGAGTTACTGGGCAGAGGAAGATAAGTAAGACAGCAGTCTTTGTCTTTATAAAGTTTATAATGCCGTATGGGAGGCATGCTTGTAAATAAAATTGTGATAAGATAAATGCTATATGTATTTGCTTAACTGTTAAAAGTGATACTATGCTATAAAAGATATGTAAGATATTAAATGGGGGTTGGGTGTGATGGCTCATGCCTGTAATCCTTGCACTCTGGGAGGCCGAGTTGGGTGGACTGCCTGAACTCACGGGTTCAAGAACAGCCTGAGTAAGAGTGAGACCCTGTCTCTACAAATAGCTGGGCATTGACTTGGCACCTGTAGCTCAAGGGGCTAAGGCACCAGCCACATACACCAGAGCTTGGGGGTTGGAATCCAGCTCAGGCCTGCCAAACAACAATGACAACTGTACCAAAAAATAGGCAGGCGTTGTGGTGGATGCCTGTAGTCCCAGCTACTTGGGAGGCTGGGGCAAGAGAATTGCTTAAGCCCAGGAGTTGGAGGTTGCTGTGAGCTGTGATGGTACGGCACTCTACCAAGGGCAACAAAGTGAGACTCTGTCTCAAAAAAAAAAAAAGATATTAAATGGGAAAAGATTACAGAGCAATATGTACACAGAGTACTCAACTTTGTGTTTATGGGAAAATATATGGAAAATTATATATCAAAATCTCAACAGTGTTTTTTTTTTTACAGATGGCACATGGTGCCAATTTTATTCACAGATATAGTATAAAGTTTACAAATTACACCTTTGCCACAGCCTTGGCTAAATCTTGAACTAATGCAGAATTTAGCTGCGCTATAGTGCTGATCTTAGCATGCTTAGATGTGGCATACTTGTCCTTGATAGTCATGTGCTTTGTAAGCCCTTGATTTACCATGCCAATATCCTTAGCCAGGTGCTGCATAACAGGAAGAAGGGATTCTTCAGTGTATGATAAGTAATGCTGTAGAGTTGGTGCCCATTCACCATTATCCAAAATCTTCAATGCTAAGCAAAAAGCTCCTGCTGCAATTTGAGAAGGAGCAAAGTGTACCATCTCGTAGTCCAACATAATCAGTTCCATCAGGTATTTGGCCAAAGTATGTTGCTCAACATCAACCTCTCCAATCTTAGATGCTCTCCGGAGGAAGTGCAGGGGTAGAGGCCAACCCAGACTGAAGTTTAAAGCTCTTAAAATCTTCATTTCCATCTGTCTGATTTGGTGCTTAGTGTAAGTGTTGTCAATCACAAAAGCAAAGTCACCAATTTCTGGAAGGTACATTTCTTCATATTCGCTTGCAATAAACATGGCAGTGGCACCAACCAGCTGTAGCATCTTCTTGGGTACACAATTATTCTGCACGAACCGATCAATAATGGAAACAGTCATGTACATAGTCTCCTGCGGCAACCTGAATTTCATTTGAACTTGTACTAGCCAGTCAATCAGGATAGCTCTCATGTTTCCAGTGATTTCCTGACCCACTAGATATTTTGGTCTGACTGCTTGCTCTTCCTCAAGTTGTCTCAGATAAGCATACCTATCTTTCACATATTCACTACATAGGTTTGGATCAGCTCCATCTTCTACATCCACATCATTCACTGCAAGAATTACATCAGAGAAAGCCTGACACAGATATTCTTCTGCAGGGGCACATCCAGATATTTCCATTGGGCTTGCAGAGGGAGTATCAACCAGAATTGGCTCAGGTGAAAGTTTTTCCTCTTTAACAGGCTCAGGTTCTGGCTCTTGCTCTGGCTCAGGCACAGGCTCAGGCACCTTTTCCAGAGGTTTTGATAGTTTTTTAGCAATAAATTTTCCAGTAGCTAAAGTTTTTGCTTCCTTTTTCAGAGGCATTTTGGCAGGTAGCTGTTCAGTGACTTTGTTACCAATGTCTCCAAGTGCTGTCCTTGGCCTCAGCCCTGGCTTGGAGGCTGCAACAGGGGCCATGGGCACACGCTTTGCACACGCCATACTGATCTTCGCCTTATTTTCAGCATTAATTTTCATGTTCCTGGTGACTCTGAGCGCCATGGCTTCCTCTTCACCAAACAGCAGCTAAGCAGGAAAAAGCACAACACCACAGCCCCAGACCAGCGGAGGCCTTGAAGCCACCACAGATGAACAGCCATTCCTCTGCAGCACACCCTCAACAGTGTTTATTCTGGAAAAGATAAAACAATAAATGATTTTTTTTACTCTCTTCTTCATGCTTGTTTGCATTTTCTAAAATTTCTACAATGACTTGATTATTTTGTTAAGAGAAAATAAAGCTACTCCTAAACATGTTTAGTAACTATATTTAATTATGTGGAGGACATGCTTATGATATAATGTTAAGTGAGGAAAAAAAGCAAGATGCAAAATAGTCCAAGGCAGTAGAATCTAAATTATACATATCAAGAGAAGAGAAGCATCTTGCTTCATTGGGGGGAAGAATTCTTTCCAGTAGTCTATTTTCATTCCTATTATTTGTATTAAAATGCTAGATTAAAGATATGGAGGTCTACTAATAATTTTTTATGTAATTATTTGTGAAACAAAACCGAGCCATCTTACTCCTTAATTGATACATCCTCAAATTCCCAAGTTTACGAATTGAATAGGAAACTCTTGGCTAGAAGCAGATTCTTCAAATCCCATAAAAAGAAATTTTAAAAAAGATCATCAACAAAGGTATTTTAGGAGTAAATACTGCATGTGGTAGGCACTGGCATGTGTGTAAAATTATCTTACTGTGTATTCCTAGACAAGTTATTTACTTTTCAGAAGTCTCTTTCTTTATATGTAAACTAGGGATTGTGTCAAGTATAGTATTGTCTTTATGATAATAACTAGAACAGCTAAGGCTCTGCCAAATGCCACATGACCCATGAAGTTGATTCTAAGAAGTAAAACCGAGACTTAGTGAGGTCATACAGGTGTTTAAATCAGGATTTGTCTGTCTGATTCCAGGATCTTTGCTTTTAACTATAGAGGGTGCCAAAAAAAAAAGCATAACATGTTGTTTTCTTTTCGAGACAGAGTCTTATTTTGTCACCCTCAGTAGAGTGCTGTAGCATCATAGCTCACAGGAACTTCAAACTCTTAGGTTCAAATGGTCCTCTTGCCTCAGCCTCCCACAGTGCCAGCTATTTTTAGAGACAGAGGTCTCACTCTGGCTCAGGCTGGTCTCGAACTCCTGAGCTCAAGCAGTCCACCTGCCTTGGTCTCCCTGAGTGCTAGGATTACAGGTTTGAGCCGCTGCAGCTGGCCCCTGAAAATGTGTACACATTGTAAGAAAGGAAGAGACTGTATTAAAATTGTAATACTCAAGACACATTTGACTTCTGCAATTTCTTTTTTTTTTTTTCTTTTGCAGATTTTGGCCGGGGCTGGGTTTGAACCTGCCACCTCCGGCACATGGGGCCAGCGCCCTACCCCTTTGAGCCACAGGCGCCGCCCAGAATTCTGCAATTTCAAGAGATACAAGATACAATATACAAAGTAACAAATGTTATTGGTGTATATTGAGTATTACAATTTTTTTTTTTTTTTGAGTCTGAAGCTGTCGCCCTGGGTAGAGTACTATGGCATCATAGCTCACAGCAACCTCCAACTCTTGGGCTCAAGCGATCCAATTGCCTTAGTTTTTCTAGTTTTAGTAGTGATGGGGTCTGGCTTTTGCTTAGGCTGGTCTTGAACTTGTGAACTCAAGCAATCCACCCACTTCGGCCCCCCAGAGTGCTAGGATTACAGGCATGAGCCACTGCCCCTGGCTGAGTATTACAATTTTAATGCAGTTTTTTCCTTTCTTAAAATGTGTCGACTTTTTTTTTTTTTTGACACCCTCTGTATTTCCTTGTGTAGCCTTAAAATGCTGTGAAACTAATTTTTTTCTTTCTTTTTTTTTTTTTAATAGGGAAAGCGTGAACCTAGTCCCCCACTACCACAAATTATGCAGTCAAGCTTCCCACCTTTGGGGAAAATCTCAGGGGTCAGCACATCCAGAATGCAATGGATAAGCCTCGCCCTGGGAAAACCATCTTCATGATCATGGTATCTCCCTTGATTTTTTCTCATAGGGGAAGGGCAAACGCAGAAAACCAATTTTTTTGTTCTAAAACATTGTGTAATATTATGCAGGGCCATTTTTTTATCATCATACCTGCTTTCATTGCTTGGTGTGTACCAAGGCAAAGGATAAGAGGATTGTGGGATCACCTTGAGACAAGGTCATCATTTCCTGCTTATGGAGATGGGAATTAACGGAAGCCCCACATATTTCATAATGTTCCCAAATGATGGAGACAGGAACACACTAACATACAGTGCATTCAAAATTTTCAAATTTGTTTAGAAACTATTAGATGCCTAAATAAGCTCAGGAAAATAAGACCCAAAGATATAGTCCCATTAGTGTCAAATCTTTTCAAGATGGTGTTTTAATTACTATAGTAGGCAAAATAATGACCCCAAAGAATATCTATGTCCTCATTCCTGAAAGTTTGTGAATAGATCACTTTATATAGCAGAAGGGACTTTGCAGATGTGACTTAAATTAAGGATTTAAAGATTGGGAGATTGTCCTGGATTACCTAAGTGAGCCCAATTTAATCACAAATGTCCTTAAAAATGGAAGGGGAAGGCCGAGCAGTCAGCATCAGGGAAGGAGACAGGACGACAGAGTGAAGAGTTTGCTGCCTGGGGACCATAAGCTAGAGAATACACTGGAAAAGGCAAGGGGAGGGATGCCCCGTGGCCCCAAGAGGAATGCAGAGCTGCCAGCAACTTGATGTTAGCCTGTAAGACCCATGTTGGACTTCTCACCACCAGAACTATAGAAACATGAGTTTTTGTTGTTTTAAGCCACTGAGGTTGTGGCAATTTGTTATAACAGCAATAGGAAGCCAGAATCGCTACTAACTCCATTGAAACATAAACATAAGATTCTTAATTCAGATTGAGTCACAAGAATTTCATTACTTTTTAGACTAACGATAGCCAAAAACTATCTTTTGTCTTTAACCTTGGGGCACTTTGTCTTCTTTTGTGAAGACCTTAGTGTACGCTTTTTCTGTGTACATGCAAATACAAGGCAATGGGCCAGGTCTCCAGGGAGAAGTGCAGCGCTTCTCCCTCTGCACTGAGTTTATTTAACTCAAGTAGGTAAATGATTATTCCCCTGCAAAGTAATGTTTATGAGCCGAGAAGATAAATTTCAAAATAAGGGCTTTAAAAAAGATATTCAAGATCATTTGTGTGAATTTAGATTGTTGCTTTTAAAACAACAGAAAAACAAAGATTTTTTAACATAATGTAGAAACATTTGTCTCATTTACTGTCTTAGTGATGTTGTACAGTAACCAGGTGGGAGTCCTCTTCAGTGATGGAGACTGATGCTGTGATAGGTGATAGAACAAAGAGACAAAGGCCACAGAGTACATAGATTTAACTTGAAAAGCTTGCAGCAATTTGAATCCCACTCAGGCTGTCTTGTTTGTATATGGTACAACTGAAAGTAAGGAAGATAAATTCTTAGGACATCAACCATCTGGTTTGCTTGGAACTGATGAAATCTCCTGGGACATGGGACTTTCAGTGCTAAAACTGGGGAAGTTAAGGGTAAAGTAGATGAGATGGTCATCTTCATCTGGAAGAACAAAGTCAACTAATTTCAGGAAGTCACAATTTCAGGAACGTAGGGCATGTTCTGAGCCAGGACCCTGCAGGCTGTTGACATCCACTTCACCTCACCTTGTCCATCTCAAGCTCCTGTGTTCCCAAAATAGCTAAATCTGTACTATTTAAACTTGAACCAGCTCTGTTAGAAAAGGAAGGCGTATTGGAAGAAGCAGAGAAGCTTTCCAAGAAATATGGCTTCTAAAACCCCAACCTCCTGTGATCTTGTATCTTTAACCTTACCTGGAAATTTGGAAATAAGCATTTAATTAGCGTCCAGATGTTCATTAGAGCCACCACAGGAACAGTCTAGCAGGCAACAGTGCAAAGGAATTAATGCTCCTACAGGATAAAAATCAAAATTTAGATTTGATGAGTAAAATGTAATAAATAACAATTAAACTTTGGGAAACTTTTTAGTTTGTGCCACGGCCATTTATTTTAGATGGTAATATTGGGATTTTTCTTTTTTTAGTTGGAGACAAGAGTCTCAGTCATCCTGGGATTGAGTGCCATGGTATCATAGGTCACAACATCTTCAAACTCTTGAGCTCAAGTGATTCTCTTGCCTCAGCCTTCCTTGTAGCTGTGACTACCAGCACTTGCCACAATGCCCAGCTATTTTTTTTTTTTTTTTTAAGAGATGGAGTCTTGCTCTTACTCAGGCTGGCCTGAAACTCCTGAGCTCAAGCAATCAGCCCACCTCAGTGGGCTTTGGTTATTGATTTTTTTTTTTTTTGGTTGCAGCTGTCATTGTCGTCTAGCGGCCTGGGCTGGATTTGAACCCGCCAGCTCAGGTGTATGTGGCTGGTGCCTTGGTTATTGATTTTAACAGTCATTTGGCCAAATGTATATTTGGTGCTCTTTACTCTTTTTCATTAATTTATTTCTTTTAAATTAAGGTGAAATTCACATGACATAAAATTAACCTTTTTTTACATTTAAAAATTTTTTAATTTTTTGAATTTTTAAAAATTTTATTGTGTTAACAATAATACTTAACACGAGATCTGCTCTCTTAATACATTTTTAGGTGCACAATTAAAAATTAACTCCTTTAAAGTGAACAATTCAGTGGCATTCACTACATTCACAGTGTTGAATTCATAGCCACTACTTCTTTTTAGTTCCAGGACATTTTCATCACCCCAAAAGGAAAACATGTACCCATTAAACAGTCACTCATTTTTCTTCCCCCAAGTTCCTGGCAACCACCAATCTGCTTTCCGTTTCTATGGATTTATATTTTCTAAATATTTCATATAAATGGAATCTTGCAACATGTGACCTTTGGGTCAGGCTTCTTTTATTTAGCATAATGTTTTCAATTTTCATCCACATCATAGCATGTATCGGTACTGGATTCCTTTTTTTTTTTTTTAATAGAGACAGAGTCTCACTTTATGGCCCTTTGGTAGAGTGCCGTGGCATCACCCAGCTCACAGCAACCTCCAGCTCCTGGGCTTAAGCGATTCTCTTGCCTCAGCCTCCCGAGTAGCTGGGACTACACTTCATTCCTTTTTGTGGCTGAATAATATTCCATTTTATGGATGTATCACATTTTTAAAATCCATTTATCTATTGAAGGACGTTGAGTTGTTTCCACCTTTTGGCTATTGTGAATAATGCTGCAGTGGCTATTGGCATCCAAGTGTCTGTTTGAGTTCCTATTTTCAATTTTTTGGAGTGGAATTGTTGGTTCACAGTGGCAATTCTATGTTTAGTTTTTTGAGGAACTGCCAGACAGCTTTACTTTTTGTACTCAGGATGTATACACGGTTATGGCCTGATGAGCCAAAGTTCTAGTATGGGTTCAGGGCCAGGCACGGGGGCTCACGTCTGTACTCCTTGTACTCTGGGAGGCCAAGGCAGATGGATTGTTTCAGCTCAGGAGTTCAAGACCAGCCTGAGCAAAAGTGAGACTCTATCTCTAAAAATAGCATTGTGGTAGGAGCCTGTAGTCCTAGTTACTTGGGAGGCTGAGATAAGAGGATCACTTGAGCCCAAAAGTTTGAGGTTGCTATGAGCTGTGATGCCATGGAACTCTACCCAGGATAACACAAATTCAGAAATTCATAGTTTCTTTGAGTGGCTCCAGAAATAACAAGATGTGGTAGCACTGTGCCATTGTTATGATCACATCCCTTGACACTTATCAGAATTGGCTTCTGTTGTCCTGCTGCCTAGGTAAGTCTGCTCTGAAGACAAACCAAAATACCCGTATTGGGAAGAACTTATGGGACCTTATTGTGTCAGTTTATTGAGGACATTGACCTGTGCATTTATCAAAGAGTTATTTAGTGCTAACTGTGCTACCACTATCCTGATGGCTGGTGTTTATCTGTGAACCAGACAAAAATCCTTGTCTCAAGGAACTTGTATTTCAAGGCCAAGAGACAGTTCATAATGAAAATAAGTGAGAGAAGTCAGGAAAAGCTGTTCAAATTTATTAGTACATCATCGTAAGGTAGTTTATTTACTATTTTTCTTAGATACCTCTGTAAGACGTCTATCTTATTAATCTTTTTGTAGGACCAGGTTTTTTGTTAGTTATTTTAATTACTCTGCATTTTATTGATTTCTACCCTAATAGTTACTATTTCCTTCTTGTTTTAGTTGGTTCTGTTGTTCTTCCAGTATTTTAAGCTATATACTTAGCTTTTTTCCCCACCTTTCTCATTTCCTGATAAATGTATATAAAGCGATACATTTCCCTTTAAAGTACCACTTAACTGTGTGTCACCAATTTTGATAGATATTATTTTTATTACCATCCAGTTCCTAATATTTCAAAGAGTCATTTAGCTATATATATATATTTTTTTGTTTGTTTGTTTCCAAATATTTATGTCTCTATCATATTGATCATTGAGAATGTATAGAGGAAAAAAAAAAAGAAAAGAAAAGAAAATACATGCCTATCTAATAGATACATGCCTATCTAATTTCTAAAAGAAAATACATGCCTAATGCCTATCTTTTTTTTTTTTTTTTTTGTGAAACAGAGTCTCACTTAGTCACCTTGGTAGAGTGCTATGGCATCATAGCTCACAGCAACCTCAAACTCTTGGGCTTAAGCGATTCTCTTGCCTCAGCCTCTGAAGTAGCTTGGACTACACATTTGGGCACTACAGGTGCCCACGGCAACGCCCAGCTATTTTTTTTAGAGACAGGGTCTCAATCTTGCTCAGGCTAGTCTTGAACTCATGAGCTCAAGAGATCCACCCGCCGCAACCTCCCAGAGTGCTATGATTACAGGTGTAAACCACTGCACCAGCCCCTGATGCATCTTTTTAAATAAATCTTTCTTTTATACCCCAACAAAGAACGTGCATTCTTGGCTGGGTTTTGAATCTCTATATATCAGTATTTTTCAACCTTTTTATCTCACAGCACACTTGAACCTATAGGTAAACTTGTGCGGAATGCTTAAATTATATGGATCAAAGAAGAGTAAAAACAAAAAAGAATATACTTACTGTACTTTGAACTACTTTCAAAAATAATTTAATTAATGATCTTTAAAAAGTTTTGAGGCACATCTAAGGTCCTCTCATGGCACAGCAGTTGAAAATCACTGCTATATATCTATTATCTTGGGGGAGGCCCTAAGGAAGTGCATTTAAGCTGAAATATAATGTCAGGAAAGAGCCAGCTCTGAAAATCTGGGGGAAAGTTTCCAGGCAGAGGAATCAGTAAATGCAGAGGCCCTGAAGTAGGAATACACTTGGTGTGTTCCAGGAACAGAAAGGTCAGTAGGATTGGAGCACAGTGGGTGAGGAGGAAGGAGAGTGGTATGAGCTAAGGTTGTGAGAGGTACCAGAGGCCAGATCCTGCAGGGACTTCAGGGCCAGTGTTTGGACTTTAATTTTAGCTCACACAGTACATTTATTGTAAGCTTACTTTATGTAAGCTTAATGTCATGTACAAATTGATCTCATTTATCAATGGAGAACATTTTGAGATTAAAAGTACCTTAGAGGTCATATTCAGCCCAGTCCTTTCCTTTGCCAAATAGGAAAACTAAGATGAGTTTTAGAGGGATCTCACAGAAAGGGTCTGCATGTCTCTCTGCCTCTTTGGTGGATATGCTCCTAAAAAGGAAGACTTAATTTCATCTCATCTTGTTATAAACCTCATTGTAAAGTAAAAATCACTCTCATCCATCCTAATTGCTTATTCTGTAGATCTAGACTTTTGTAGATTGGTTTACTTAAAGTGAGTTTCCCACAAGGACTCCCTCCTTTTCTAAAATGTTCTGCCTGCTCTAATTCTACCCCTTTCTGCTTTACTTTGATGTTTGGATCTGTTTCTTTGAGGGAGCCCAACATTCTTCAACCTGCCCTACATTCTCCTAGTTTCCACCTTCATTTCCAGGATGGTCTGTCCCTACTATTTTTTAATGGGGTCTCTGTGGCACATTCAAAATCTTCCACCTGGCAAGACATATGCAGTGATTACCCATTGCCATTGCTTGGCTGCTTGCAGGTTTTTCCACCTCACTCTCCTTGGAGCCTGAGCCACATTGTTCTCCCAGTGACACAGGAGCTAGGGCAGATGACCCCGAGAAAGCAAAAACTGATTGCACGTGCTGTATCAGGCAGTCTTCAAACTCCAGATGGGCACAGGGCATATTTGAGCCCTCCCTGCTGGCTCAGACACAGGAAGCAGTAAGTCCCTCTGTGGACCTCATCACTTAGTGCCTTCAACTTCAGTTAAAGTTTATTCTCATCCATGAGAGATTCTGGTATAGAACCAGGATGAGGGTCCGCAAGAAGGGAGAGGAGGCCATGATTGCATTAATGTACACAGCTATGATTTAATAAAATAAAAAAGAAAAGAAAAGAAAGGAGAGGAGGCCAGTCCAGGGACAAGGAAAAACTTAATTCTTTTTTCTTTTTTTTTTTTTTTCCTTAGGGAAAGACTTTAATAGAGAGTAAAAGGAGAAAGGAGACTGAAGAGGTGTCAGCTCAGCTCCCACAGTTGCAAAGGGTTTTGATTAGCCTTATTAGTATAGCTGGAATGGGGCAGTGAACTAGGAATACCGCCCAGGGCTCTTCTGTAGGGCAGATCAGGATTAAGAGCCTACCCTTAGGGTCAGGATTATGGGTAGGGAGTTTCTAGGAACTCTGGCCTTGAGGCACTCCAGGAATTTGGGGAAGGGATTGCTGGTTTCTAAAATGGTTGCACTCCTGTCTGGGTTATGAGAATTCCTTTCCCATAATCTGGACAGTAGAAATTACATGATGATGGCAAAGTCAACATCTCAGGCAAGGTGAAGCCTCAAATTCTACCCTGAGAAAGCCAAAGGTGAGATTGAGCTGATGGCAGGCATTGCTACTTGCCAAACTTGGGAGCTCTGGAACAGCCTGTGTGGGTGGGTGGAGGGAGCAGAGAGAATGATTTCTCTCTGAGTTTCTTCTAATATCTGCAGATGGTGACATATATGGGCCTGGAGCTCAGGAGTGATGCCTGGGCATCGTCTAAATAATAAGCATAGCTAGCATGGTTAGACAGGTGATAAGTTGTCTGGGGCCATATGCTGATGTGTGGCCAAGCCTCTATTCGAAACAACTAGGTAATGTGTTTCCAGTGTTACCGTACCACTGTACCACTGCTCTGAGATAGGCATGTAGAGACAAAATCCAAAATGAGCTTCTTGCTTTTAAGGAGCTTATTGTTTACTGGGGTAGGTAAAACATAAACACTCATTATTTACCATACTCTACAGCAGTGGTTCTCAGCCTTCTTAATGCCGCAACCCTTTAATACAGTTCGCTGCTCTACAGACTTGCGCAGGGCCTGATGGGCTGAGTCACTCTCCTCCAAGCTTGTCAAGTATAACAGTTATTTGGTTAAAAAGGCAAGTCAGTGTCAGCCACCTCCTTCTCTGATTCCGGAAGACTCAGGCTCATGTGACCATGATAATTTGTTAAAAGGAGCTAAGGATGTTGGAAATGCAAAATCTCTCTCCTAGATCATCATTTATTTTGGAAATATGATTCATAACTTGCTAGGACAGGAAAACAGGAAACTAAAAGATCACAGTAAAAGTGAAAGAAGGCTGGGCGCTATAGCTCATGCCTGTAATTAATCCCAGCACTCTTGGGAAGCCAAGGTGGGTGGGTTGCTTGAGCTTAGGAGTTGGAGATCAGCCTAAGCAAGAGCGAGATTCTATTTCTACTAAAAATAGAAAAACTAGCTGGGAGTTGTAGTACCAGCTATTTGGGAGGCTGAGGCAAGAGGATTGCTTAAGCCCAAGAGTTTGTGGTTGCTGTAAGCTGTGATGCCACGGCACTCTACCTAGGGCAAGAGTGAGACTCTGTCTCCAAAAAAAAGTGAGGCCAGTCGTGGTGGTTCACGCCTATCATCCTAGCACTCTGGGAGGCCAAGGTGGGTGGATAGCTGGAGCTCACAAGTTCGAGAACAGCCTGAGCAAAAGTGAAACCCCATCTCTACTAAAAAATAGAAAAACTGAGGGAGAAGGATTGCTTGAGGGTTTCTGATTGGCCTGTAATTAGGGATGTTTTAATCACCTCCTCTTCACCTCATTGGTGAGGGAGGGATTCCCAGGTCCTACCCTAGGGTTAAAGGGATAGCTGAATACCCAGTGCTGGCCAGATGAGATTGGTGACAATTTATCACTCACATATATTAACAGCTTGGGAGGAAGACAACATGTGCCATGCAGGGTCACGTGGGAGTTGTGCTCAGGAGCAGAGTGAACAACCACTGGCAGTGGGGGGTCAGGCTCTGTAGCATCAAGAGGGTGAGGTGTCCCTGGTCCCAACGGGAAGATGAGATTGGCTTATTTGGGCAATTCCATAGGTTGGCAGGAAACTCAAACTTTCTTCTCAGAAATAAGCAGGAGGTGCATCTAGTCTGTTTGATAAGGAAGGTCATTTGAATGATCTTTTCTAAAGGAGAATTGGGGAGAGGAACTTGTGGTTAGGCCATTCTTGGCCCTCCCAATTTCATCAGATGTCAAGGCAGCACATAATATTGGTCCTTAATTTTGGGCCTTACACCACAGAGTAGAAAACCTCAGTGGGTCCCATTGACTGCTTCTTGTTCCTCAATTTAATACTCTCCTGCCCCTGACTTGAAGCTCAATAAGTGGTCTCCCCCCTACTAAATTCAGAGCTATTCTAAAATTCCAGGCACACTGAAACTTTTCCTCCTTTTTTCTTGCTGCCAGTCTTTTTGTGACTTTCCCAGAAGAAAACGGAGGAGAAAAGAGAATCATTCCATTTGGCTGTATATTTTCATGAAAATTAAAACCATAGCTACCACCACTCCTAGTTCATTTTCCACACAGCGATTAAAGTAGTTTTTAAAAAATCAAATATGAGGCCAAGTGTGGTGGCTCACACTTGTAATCCTATCACTGTGGGAGGCAGGGGTGGATTGCTTGAGCTCAAGAGTTTGGAACCAGCTTGAGCAAGAGTAAGACCCTGTCTCTACTAAAAATAGAAAAACTGGCTTGGCACCTGTAGCTCAGCACTAGCCACATACACCAGAGTTGGTAGATTCGAACCCAAGCTGGACCAGCTAACCAACAATGACAACTGCAATAAAAAATAGCCAGGTGCCATGTGGCAGGTGCCTGTAGCCCCAGCTACTTGGGAGGCTGAGGCAAGACATTCGCTTGAGCCTAAGAGTTGGAGGATGCTGTGAGCTGTGATGCCACTGTGCTCTACCAAGGGTGACAAAGTGAGACTCTTGTCTCAAAAATAATTAATTAATTAATTAAAAATAGAAAAACTAGCTGGGTGTTGTAGTGGGTGCTTGTAGTCCCAGCTACTTGGGAGACTGAGACAAGAGGATTGCTCAAGCCCAAGAGTTTGAGATTGTTATGAGCTATGATGCCATGGCACTCTACCTAGGGCAACAAAGTGAGACTCTGTGTCTAAATAAACAGACAAACAAACAAATAAAAATCAAATATGATCTTGCTGGGCTCTTATTTAAAACTCAACTGGCTCCCCACTTGTCTAAGGATAAAGACAAGTTCTTTACACTGTCTAAAAGGCTCTCTGGAGCTTAGTGCTTGCCTGCCTAACCTCGACTCATGTCTTACTTTCCTGTACTATGTATGGTACAGTCACACAGTTCTCCTTTAAGTTATGTAAACCTGCTATGCTTTTTATGCCCCAGGACTTTTGCACATGCTATCACAGCTGCTTAGTATGCACTTCCCTCCCCTGCTCATATTTAAATTTCAGCTAAAACATTTCTTCCTCAGATAAGACTCCTCTGATCTTTCCAAATAGGTCAAACTCACCCATTATAGTCTTTCAGAGCATCATTTGCCTTCTTCCCCTTCGTCTTGTGATATTCATCACAAGTTGAAAAATTACATTTGCTTGAATTATTTGATTAACATCCATCTCTTCTCATTTCTATGAGAACAGCAACCTTATATATCATTGGTCTCTGCTTAGTGCCTAAATGACTATTATTGCATGAGTATGTCAACAAACAAGTTAACTATGATTTGGGGACCTTCTGGGAAAAGGAAGTAAAGAAAAGACTTAAACAAATTATACATCACTTTTTATTATCAAAACAGTCATGTTAAGAACAGCTACACTGCCAAACTAGAATCAGGAAGCATTCCAAAAATTATTCCCTTTTAAAAAGAGAAATGCAATTCCATTACCAGTTCTACATGAATTCACCCATCTATAGCAAGAAAGTAGATCCTGAACCTTCTGCCACAGAGATGAGCGAGAAGATACTGTGCAATTACCATATCAGAAGAAGAAAACAGATCCTACAAAATGTGACTCTCATTGCCTTTGGTGATGACATTATTTTATGTAGTAGACTAAAAATAAGAATACAAAGATGATCCCTGTTGTTGTAGGAAGTGTCAGACATTTTACACACACAGTTGAAGTAACACATCACCCTCTTGCCCAGAGCATCAGTGGGGAAGGTGAAGGAAAACAGTAGATGGATCCAGTGATTATTTGTCATTCCAAGTTCTGATTCCATCTGGGGCCTCCTGGAGGTGACAGAAACACACTAGCAATAAGACACCAAAAATAAAGGTAGTAAGGGCCCAAAGGCCATCAGAGTAGAAACCTGTACAGTTATATAGAATTGAAGTAAAAAACTTCAATTTCAAAGAAATCATATATAATCCACTTTTCAAAAATATCTCTAAAAAAACTAGTAAAAATGAAAGTTCAATCTGGCCTAATTAACTTGATTCCTGAGTTTAAAGCCACATAAAATCCTGTATCAAAAAAAGGTTTTAGGCCACATGCAGTAGCTTATGCCAGTAATCCCAGCACTTTGGGAGACTGAGGCAGAAGGATCGCTTGAGGCCAGGAGTTCAAGACCAGCTTGAGCAAAAGTGAGATCCTGTCTCTATGAAAGAAATAGAAAAATCAGCTGGGCATGGTGATACATGGCTGTAGTCCCAGTTACTTGGGAGACTGAGGCAAAAGGATCACTGAACTTGAGGTTTCAACGAGCTATGATGATGCCATTGCACTCCAGCCCAGGTGACAAAGTGAGACCTTGTCTCAAAAAAAAAAAAAAGAAAAGAAAAAGAAGATTTTTCTTGGCCAGGTGTGGTGGCTTATGTTAGTAATCCCAGTGCTTTCAGAGGCTGATGTGGGAGGAGCACTTGATACTAAGAGTTCAAGACCACCTGGGATGCAGAGTGAGACCGTGTCACTAAAAAAAGTTGTTATTCATACTATTTTACATTAATACAGTAGAAAGCTTCTGGTTTTTAAAAAGTTATCAAAATCTTAGAGTATGTATTGAAAAGTTAGAGATTATTCACAAGTCACAGTATTTAGTAGTGGTCTATAAGTTGTTTATTCTTAGCTGTTTAGAAACTGTCAACTCTTGGCTTGGTGCCTGTAGCACAGTGGTTATGGCACCAGCTACATACACCGAAGCTGGCAGGTTTGAACCTAGCTCCGGCCTGCTAAACAACAATGACAACAACAAAAGTAGCCTGTGGTCCCAGCTACTTGGGAGACTGAGGCAAGAGAATCTTTTGAGCCCAAGAGTTTGAAGTTGCTGTGAGCCATGGCGCTACAGCACTCTACCTAGGGCGATATAGTAAGACTTGGTCTCAAAAAAAAAAAAAAAAAAAAGAAACCGTCAACTCAACTCTTGCAACAAAACCATGAAAAGGAATTACATTTCTGATCATCTTTGATCCAGTGAAGTAATTACCATGAGCAAAGCTCACCTTCCTGAGCTAAAAAAATTTATGGGCAAGAAGTTATCATTGAAATTAAATGGTGGCAGACATGTCCAAGGAATATTGTAGGGATTTAATCCCTTTATGAATCTTGTGATAGATGAATGTGTGGAGATGGTAACTAGTGGGCAACAGACCAATATTGGAATGGTGGTAATATGAGGAAACAGTATCATCATGTGAAAGGCCTTGGAACGAGTACAAATACTGGCCGTTCAGCAGAGAAATCCATGTTCCCTCTCCAATGAGCCTGTTTTATTATGAATGACGTCAAAATTGGGTCTTGTATATTTTCATATTCAACTTTTTGTTAAATAAACTTTTCCAATAGTAAATAAAACAAAACAAACCCTGACAAGGAAATTCTGATAGAGAATCCTAAAACCCACAACTATTCATTTTCATATTCTTAGTGGTTGATGTATGGAAGTGGTAAAGGTTTGGGCGTGGGTTGCTTTTGAAGTAGCATCCAGATTGTATCAATTCTAATTGGCTGTGAAGTACAAGATGTTAAAGCAATAAAGGCAGTGTTTTGGTTATTTCCAGTTAAAGAATTGTGATGAGGATCAGAATGTGCTGGATAACTTATAGTTGATAGATTCTGGGGCTGGTTTGGTGCATTACCTGATTTGGTCAGTAGCCATTCAAGAACTATCCAGTAGAACCCTAAGTTCCTAAGGGGCTCCAGGGTTGGTCTTGGCTCCCAAAGAGTATTAGAACCAGGGAAGGTCTATGTCCACACTCATCAGGCTTGTTCTCTGTCCCAGTTATCTGTTGCCATGTAACAAACAACCTCAAAGCTTAGTGACTTAAGACAGCAGTCTGACTTTCTGGATTGACGGGGCAGTTCTCACCTGGAATGTCTCATGGAGGGTCAGTCCTATGTTGGTAGGGCCCAGAATCACCTGAAAACTTCTCTCTTGTATCTGGTGACAAGTTTGGATGGCTTGAAAGTTGGGGTTGGTCAGGCACTCTCCTTGCACATGGCTGCTTGAGCTTCCTCACAGCCGGGTGGTCTCAGGACAGGTGGACTTTTACATGGGGGCTGGTTTCTCCAACTGCAAGAGTTCCAAGTGACAGGAAGTGGAAATTGCCAGCCTCTTAAGACAAAGATCCTAAAACTGACACTGTGTCACTTTCACTATTGGGTAATGCGGTAAGAACTGCCCATTCTCACCCGGAGGAGACAAAACCCTCAGGTTTTGAGGGATGAGTGTCAGAGAATTTGGGGCCACCTTTAATCTTTCACATTGTCCAACCAGGACCAAAGGGTTTGTTCTTAGTTGGACATTATCTTAGTCTGACCTCATACTGAGATGTTTTGTATCCATGTAGCTCTTTACATGTTAACAAGACAGTTCATGAATAGTGTCTCAATTTGTCCTCATGGTTATCTTTGAGATAGTAGGTTGGATAATGAGGAGCCAGAGGTATGGAGGTTAAAAGCCTAGAGTCATACAACTTCCTAGGGACAGAATTGATACATACATCTGAATCTCTTCACTCAGCCCATGCAAAGGAATTCTTGTTTGTTGGTTTGTTTGTTTAACCAGGCCACTCTGCTCTCAGACACATATTAGAGCTATATGAGATAAAAGCTCATTTCTCCTTAGCTGAAAATTTGGCCATAGGTCTTTGCAGGTGAAGTTCAAGTTGATGGCAAAGGTAACTAAAATATGACTGCTGCAGCCCCATGCTGTCAGTAGGGGCTTGTAAAACCACTATATTGCCCTTTACTCTTGGGAAACTCTTTCCGAATCCTCCAGCGGCAGCAGCTGGGTAGGATGGCAAAGTCAGCCACGTCCTGGGAGCCGAAGCGCCAGCTGGTGTAGCACCTGTAGGCGCAGTGCCGCAGCCGGCTGTTGGTGGACTCTGCATCTAGTGCCAGCAGGGGGTCTTGGTAGAGCAGAAGGAATTGCAGGACATGTCTGGACAGGATGAGCTTCCTGAATGGCTCTGAGGTGGTGATGCAGGCTCCTGGCTTTTTCCGGCAGCATAGCTCCTCCAGACACCTGTGGCTCTCAGGGAGTTGGGATGGGAGGCAGCTTCCGCACTGGCACCATACCGGGCTGTCCCTGGACCTAGGAGTAGCCTCTTTGTGAAGCAGCTGCATCTCCTCTGCTTGTCCAGGAATGGAGGGTGGGTCGTGGAGAGTCAGGGGGAGCTTGGACAAGTCTGTGAAGTCCATTAGGGGTCTCTGAAAAAGTCAAGTATCCAAAAGCATCAGGAATAGCTGGGTGAGGTGGCTCATGCCTGTAATCCTAGCACTCTGGGAGGCAGAGGTGGGTGGATTGCCTGAGCTCACGGGTTGGAGACCAGCCTGAGCAAAAGTGAGATTCCCTGTCTTTAAAACTAGCCAGGCGTCATGGCAGGTTCCTATAGTCCCAGCTACTTGGGAGGCTGAGGCAAGAGAATTTCTTGAGCCCAAGGGTTTGAGATTGCTATGAGCAATGACACTATTGCACTCTACTGAGGGTAACAAAGTGAGACTCCGTCTCAAAAACAGACAAACAAACAAACAAAAAACCCACCATCAGTAAGGATGAACCCCAGGAATTTGGTTTCTTTAATTCTATTATTAACTTACAAAATTACACTTCACATTACATCATTAATTATGGTACCCTTCGCTGATTAAATATGTGTATCAGGAACATGCTTGTGCTTTGTAAGCATTGCCTCACTTAAGCCTGAAGAACCTCATGAGATATCTTTGTCTCCCCTTCACAGATTTGGAAAGTAAAATAAAGAAAATTCAGGCCTCAGTATAGGTATCCGCTCTTATCCTAATCATCCTGTTGAGTAGCTTTCATCCCTGGGAGGAATGAACATGAATATTCATAGCTGCACTTTTGTATTGTTATTTTAGAGCATACTGCTTCTACATTATAAAAAAAAAATTAGTTAACTGTAAAACAGCCTCAGACTGGTCCTTCAGGAGGTAGTCCTAAAGATGGCATTGTTCTCATAGGAGGTGAGAGCTCCATGTGTATTATTGTCCATGAAGACCCTCCATTATGTGGGGGTAGAAGACAGTGAAATTGATGATCCTGAGCCTGTGCAGACCTAGGATATTATGTGTGTGTCTTGTTTTTTAGCAAAAAAGTCTAAAAAGGGGGAAAAAAATTAAAAATAGAAAAAAGCTTATAAAATAAAGATATAAAGAAAGAAAATATTTTCGTACAGCTGTACAAAATGTTTGTGTTTTAAGCTAAGAGTTATTACAAGAATCAAAAAATTTTTAAAAATTTAGAAGTTGGCTCAGTGCCCATAGCACAGTGGTTCTGTGCCAGCCACATACACTGAGGCTGGCAGGTTCAAACCCAGCCCGGGCCAACTAAACAACAATGATAACTGCAACAAAAAATAGCCGGGTGTTGTGGTGGGCACCTGTAGTCCCAGCTCCCTGGGAGGCTGAGGCAAGAGAATCACTTAAGCCCAAGAGTTTAAGGTTACTGTGAGCTATGATGCTACAGCACTCTACTGAGGGTGACATAGTGAGACTCTGTCTCAAATAATACAAATAAAAATATTAATAAAACAAATTTTTAAAAGTTTATAAAGTAAAAAAAGTTATAGTAGGCCGGGCTAGGTGGCTCACACCTGTAATCCTAGCACTCTGGGAGGCCAAGGCAGGAGGATTGCTTGACCCCAGGAGTTTGAGACCAGTGTGAGCAAGAGTGAGACCTCATCTCTACTAAAAATAGAAAACTAGCCCAATGTGGTGGTGCACAGGTATAGTCCCAGCTATTCAGGGAGGCTGAGGCAAGAGTTATTGCTTGACCCCAGGAGTTTGACATTACTGTGAGCTCTGACACCATGGCACTCTAGACTGGGGCAACAGAGTGAGACTATGGGTCAAAAAAAAAAAAAAAAAAAAAAGTTACAATAAGTTAAGATTACTTTATTAATGAAAAAGAAAAATATATTTTTACAAATTATAATAGCCTAAGTGTCCAGTGTTTATAAAGTTTGCAGTAGTGTACAGTAATGTCCTAGACCTTCACACTCACTAACTCCCCAGAGCAACGTCTAGTTCTGAAAACTCCATTCATTGTAAGTGCCTTTTACAGGTATACCATTTTTTATCTTTTATACTTTTTTTTTTCTTTTTTTGAGAGAGTCTCACACTGTCACCTGGACTGGAGTGCAGTGGTGTTGTCATACCTCACAGGAACCTCAAACTCTTGGGCTTATGCAATCCTCCTGCCTTGGCCTCCCCAGTAGCTGGGACTACAAGCACGTGCCACCACACTCAGCTAAATTTTTCTAATTTTTTTTAAACAATAGAGTGATAGTTTATTAGCTTCCAACACAATGGAATGGGTCTCGAATGGGTTGCCCAATTTTTCTCTTTTTCATAGAGATGGGGTCTTGTTCTTTTTCAGGCTGGTCTCAAATTCCTGAACTCAAGCAATCCTCCCACCTCAGCCTCCCAGAGCACTAGGATTACAGGTATGAGCCACCGTGCCCAGCCTTTTGTACCATATTTTTACTGTACCTTTTCTATGTTTAGATAGGTTTGG
This sequence comes from Loris lydekkerianus, assembly GCA_963574355.1. NCBI lineage: Eukaryota > Metazoa > Chordata > Mammalia > Primates > Lorisidae > Loris > Loris lydekkerianus. The sequence continues at coordinate 21,654 of CAUYPK010152381.1, forward strand.
ATACATAAATACCACTGTATTTTAATTGCTTACAGTAGTCACTGAAGTAATATCCTGTATAAGTTTGTAGCTTAGAAGCAATAGGCTATACTGTATAACCTAGCTGTGTAGCTACCACATAGGTTTGTGTTAATACACTCTTTAATGTTAGCACAACAACCAAATTGCCTGACGATGCATTTCTCAGAACTTATTCCAGTTGTTAAGTGATATATAACTGTATTTTACTTTTTACACAGTCCCAACAAAGACATTACAAGAATGGAAAAATTTTGGCTAGTCTCTTTCAAGAAGAAATATAAAAATACTAAATATTAACAAACTGGATCCAGCAATAAACATAAAGAATATGTTTAAACATCACATTCAAATTGACTTTATTTCAGGAATGCAAGTTTGGCTTAATCACTGCAAATCAATCAGTGTAAATCACAGCCTAACAGAACAAAATAAGAGAACTTATTGATCATTTCAAAAGCAGCAGACTTTTTAAAAAATTTCATATCTATTGATGATAAAACTCTTGTCAAACTAGGAACAACAGATTATTTTCTTTCTTTTTTTTTTGAGACAGACTCTCACTCATCCCAGGTAGAGTGCCATGGTGTCATAGCTCATAGCAACCTCAAACTCTTGGGCTTAAGTGATTCTCTTGCCTCAGCCTTCCAAGTAGTTGGGACTACAGGCACCTGCCAGGATGCCTGGCTATTTTTAGAGGCAGGGTCTAGCTCTAGCTTGGACTGGTCTCAAACTCCTGAGCTTAGGCAATCCACCTGGCCTAGCCTCCCAGAATGTTAGGATTACAGTCATGAGCCACCATGGCTGGCAGAAGAGAATTTTCTTAATCTAGTAGAGCAATCTTAAAAAGTTAATACTACAGGCTCAGCGCCTGTGGCTCAAGCGGCTAAGGTGACAGCTACGTACACCTGAGCTGGCGGGTTCGAATCCAGCCCGGGCCTTCCAAACAACAATAACAGCTGCAACTGCAAAAAAAAAAAAAAAAAAAAATAGCCAGGCGTTGTGGCAGGCGCCTGTAGTCCCAGTTACTTGGGAGGCGGAGGCAGGAGAATTGCTTGAGCCCAGGAGATGGAGGTTGCTGTGAGCTGTGATGCCACAGCACTCTACCCAGGGCAACAGCTTGAGGATCTGTCTCAAAAAAGAAAAAAAGTTAATACTATAATGAATAGTGAAATATAAAAAGGTTTCTCCTTGAGATAGGGAATGAGACAAAGGTGCCTACTACTACCACTTCTGTTCAGTATTGTACTAGAGAGCCCTAGCCAATGTCATAAACACTAGACATTAGGAAGAGGCAAGGAAGGATTTTTCCCTAGAGCCTCCAGAAGGAACAGGGCCCTGCCAACATCTTGATTTCAGACTTGTAGCTTCTAGAACTGGGGATGGAATAAATTTCTGTTGTTTTGAGCCATCTTATTTGTGCCAATTCATTAGGGCAGCCCTGGGAAACTAATACAGTTAATGAAAATAGAATGCAACCAGAACTTCGGGAAGAGTATGAATTATAATAGAACAACAGCTTTGGAGAACTGTTTGTTAGTGTCTTCTAAAATTGAACAAATGCCTGCCTTATGACTCAGCAGTTCCACTCTTAGGTAGTCACCCAACAGAGTGCCATATGTTTACCATACCAGCATTACTTGTATTAGCTCCAAACTGGAAACTACCCAAATGTCCGTGGATAAATAAATTGGATGTTTATAAAGTGGAAATTATACAGCAGTGAGAATGAACTGTTGCTATATGCAACATCATGAATGACTCTCATGAGAATAATATTGAGTGAAAGAAACCAGATAGAGAATAGAGTATCCGGGGAGTATCTTCAAATAGTACACTATAAGATTTGGTTTTTATAAAACTCTAGAAGAAGTAAAATTAATCTTTGGATACAGGATAATGACTACTTTTAAGGAGGCACAGTGATTGGATGGGATCATAAAAGAGACTTCTACTAATCATGGTAAATGTTTTCATCTGGGTGCTGGTTATATATGTTTATTTAGTTAAAACTCATCAGTTTTTTTTTTTGTTTGTTTGTTTTTTTTAACAGTCTTACTTTGTTGCCCTGGGTAGAGTGCCATGCCATCATAACTCACAGCAACCTCAAACTCCAGGGCTCAAGTGATCCTCTCATCTCAGACTCCCAATTATCTGGGACTGCAGGCACCTGCCACAATGCCCGATTATTTTTAGAGACGGGGGTCTCACTCTTGCTCAGGCTGGTCTTGAACTCCTGAGCTCAAGTGATCTGCCTGCCTTGGTCTCCCAAAGTTCTAGGATTACAGGCATTAGCCCCTGCACCCAGCGTAAAAACTTATCACTCACAACTTGTATACATTTCCAGATGTGTTTATATTTAATAGTACATTTTCTTTTTTAAACAAAGGACAATATTTTAACTTACTGGGATTTCTTGGCCCTTGACATGTTGTAGACTTTTCCCAAGTAGCTGCTGGTCCACCATCCTAATGTGGGACTCATCCACAAAGGACACATACTTTAATGTCTAGGAAAAGAAAGTTTAAAAGTTTACTCACTTTTATATAGAATTATCAAGAATTGCCTATCTTTAACACATCTAAAAGCAACTGTTATTTCCATGTAGCAAATGACAAACTGTTGAACAACTAACCAAAAGCTCTTGCTGGCCAAGGAAGAATAATTTCTGAGCTTAATTCAGAAATGGAACCTCATGTGCTTAACTTGTAGATTCAGCATAGCCGCAGCCTACTGCTTAATGTTTTTAGGTCTCCTAAGCACTGTGTAAAATTCCTTTGTTGTATTCTCTCAATTTTAGTTACTCTAGGTTAGAGATCTCCAGAAATTAGATTTTCCATTAGATCCTATGTTAAGCCACGAAATGGTGATTATTTTTAGTTGCAAAAATGAACTTTCATTTCAGATTGTGAACATGTGGACAATGGACAATGAACTGTGATTTCAGCTGTTGCAAAGGACAATCATGTTCTTAGATGAGGGAAAACTCTCTTTGTTTTTAAGTACCAGGGATTTGTCTGTGTGGGGAATCATGGTGTTGAGTATAGAGGACCTGCTTAGTAAAGTCCAAATTAATCAAATCAAAACAATACGGAGGGGTTAAAATTCCCTGCAACTGCTCCTCTACCCCTGGCTCCTTTCCAGAAGCAACCTCATCCCCACTTTTGTGTGTATTCAGTACCTTTTGCATGCATGTGTATACCCACACACGTATATATGTAAATGTAGTTTTTAACCTATATATCACACCATACATATGGTTCTATAGTTTGTTTTTTTTCCCTGTCAACAAAATGGCTTAGATATTTACTCATGGAAGTTCCTGTAACTCAGTGTTTATGGACATAGATCCCCAAACCAGCTTGCCTATGTTGGAATTTCAGCTCTGCCACTTACTAGCTGTATGACTTTGGGCAAATTATTTTACCTTGGGTGTGCCTTTTCTATAGAAAGAGATAATAGTGGCCCATGTCTATAGGGTTGTTGTGAATATTGAATGAGTTAATGTATATTTCAAAGTGCTGTGTAAATGTTGGCTATTATTGCATACCTCATTCCTTTAAACTGGTGCTTGGTATTCTGTACTAGGGGGTTATCATAGTTTCTTTCACCACTCACCCATTGGAGATTTGGGTAGATGCTATTTCTTCATTGTTAATAATAATTTACTAATAATAACTTAATAATCAGTGCTGCAGTGAACATCCTGTACATGTGTACTGCTTGGATACTAATGTGAGAGTCTGTCTAGGGCACATATGGAGAAGTGTAAATGCCAGGCTATGAAGTATGTCCCATTTAAGTGTTATTAATCACTGCCAAATTGTTCTCTAAACTCATCGTGCTATTTTTTTTTTTTTTGGCTGTACCAATTTAATAAATGACAAAATTCACAAGTCCTGGAACATAAAAATTTGTCTTCCCTACATCTTGCCTCTCTACTTTTGTTTCTGTTCTTCTCCAAGACCATAGATTTTATCTGAGAGATGGTCGATTGAAGTAGATGCCAGAGACTTGCCCCACCTGTGATTTTGGCTCAATTTTTGTAAACTTTTCAGTGATATAATGGAACCTGGAGTATTTGGGTGTTCTATAAGCACAGCATGCCTTACCGGCTTTGGCTCCACAATGGACTCACACTTCTTCCTGTAGTAGTATTCATTGACCACACAGGGTTCACAGCACTTGCAACAGGGATAAATATGAGATCGACAGCAGCTACTGGAGTAAGTGTTGATGAGAAAGTCAATGAACACAGTGGCCTGGGGAAAACCCAGATGAGTACCATGTTAGTGAAACCTCTTTTTGCCAGATCATTTTCTTTTCTTTCTTTTTTTTTTTTTTTAGAGACAGGGTCCCACTTTATCACCCTTGGTAGAGTGCCATGGTGTCACAGCTCACAGCAACCTCCAACTCCTGGGCTTCGGTGATTCTCTTGCCTCAGCCTCCCAAGTAGCTGGGACTACAGGCGCCCGCCACAACACCTGGCTATTTTTTGTTGCAGTTTGGCCAGGGCCAGGTTTGAACCTGCCACCCTTGGTATATGGGGCTGGTGCCCTACTCACTGAGCCATAGGCACTGCCTGCCAGATCATTTTCATAAAGCATGAGAAAGAGAATCTCTCACCAAACCAAAGTAGGAGAGGGTTGAGCCGATATACACGACCAGTTGGATAAAGTCGAATTTTCCTCCCTGAAAACAGAGTAGGATAGTTTACTTGGTTGAAATTCAGAGATACACTCTTTTGCTTTCATACACATTTGCTGGATCTAGTAGGAAGTGGCTGTGACTTTGATCAGTGCACACAGGTGCCCACTGAGGTAGAGACTGTACACACCGAAACTGTGACTGTCATTTGCCCTGTTTCTGCTGTCCAGGGTGTGCTTGGCCCATAGGTATTTAAACTAAACAAGCACGGGGACCTGCGCATTAAGAGGAGAACCACTGAAGATTTGTTATTTTTCCATTTGAGGTGAGGATTTCAGACAAGCTCTCCCTAGAAGAGATGTGAGATTACTTCAGAAACAGAGGGAAGGAATGTTTGCACAGACTCTTCCATTGGGTAGCCTTGTGGATTTTATTCTCAATGGTCTTTCCATTCCATCAGCTATACCTCATTAATTCTTGTGCTGCTTATCTCTATGTTACATGAGGAGTATGCTGTGAAGCAGGGTGTCATGGGCATCTGTTGATTTTTTGCATACTTGGCCTCCCTTCTTCCCTTCTTCTGAAGTCAGCACCACAGTTTTATTTTGGACATCCATCTCTCTTTATATTCATTCCGTATAGTTTGGTAGTGAGGGCCTCTGGCCCCTGGGCTGGGTCAGGGCTGGTTCAAGATAAGCCGTTGAGAGCATGATATGACTCCAGTTACAGTGATTATTTCAACAGTGGGCATGTGCACTATATGGGGCCAATCAGACCCAATGACATCTACCTGTGGCCTTTGCTCAAACTTCTGACAAAGAAGTATTTTCTTTTCATTGAGGTTGCTGGCAGGGCTTGATGGTTCACACCTATAATCCCAGCACTTTGGGAGGCTGAAGTGGGAGAATCACTTAAGTCCAAGAGTTTGAGACCATCCTGGGCAACACAGCAAAACCTTGTCTCTACAAAAAGTAAAATATTAGCCAGGTATGGTGGTAGGTATCTGTAGTCTTAGCTACTCTAGAGCTGAAGCAGGAGTTTGAGGCTACAGCAAGCTATGATCATGCCACTGTACTCCAGCCTGAGAGACAGAGCAAGATCTTGTCTCTAAAATAATATTATAATAATTGAGGTTGTTAACTGGTCAGATATAAGGAACTACCTGATGCCATAGAGATGGCCAGTCTAAGGATGATACCAAGACAGAGGAGAACATATGTAAGAAATGGAGGAAAGTAGACTCCTAATGATATTGTTGTTTGAACACCTGGATCTAGCCATTCATGAAGCTTAAAATTTACCCCTGGATTTTTTTTTCAGTTATGTGAACCACATTAAAAAAAAAAAAAAAAGACCTTCTTTTTCTAAGCCAATTTGAGTAGGATTCTATTGGATTTTACAGAGGGATCTCTCTCTCTCTCTCATGCAGAGTATTTTTAAAGTTGAATATTAGAATTGTTTCCAGTGCCACTCTTGTTCTCATCAGATACCTTATCTGTGGATAGTACTCCATGGAAACTTCTTCCTCGTTTATCTCACACGTGGTCACACATAACTATGACCAAAAACATTCACTCATTGACTACAACCATAAGTTGGACACAATCGTAGGAAGGAGGTGCCTGGGACTGGGAGCAGAGACTTACAGTGCCAAAAACCAGGATGTCAAAACGGATCCCAAAGACTTTTATCAGAGTCCGTTTTTCAACATTGTTTTCCTTATAATACTTGGCATATCTGTAGGAAGAAAAGGATCCATATTTATAAAGCTTTCTTCAAAAAAGCTGGTATTTTATGAAAGGAAAAACCAAACCAGTAGCCAACCTAGTCCTCCTGTTCTGTCTTCTAGCTCTGCTGCAGTGGCAGAGGGAAGAATACAACTCAGCCCTCTAGACTATTCTCTTTGACCATTTGGAACCAGGAAGATTCCCCCTGTGCCCCCAGCCACTAGTATCATCACAGATTGATGGGAAATCAGTTTTCATTTAAGATTAAAATGAACAATTTGTAAGCAAGACAAAATTAATAAGCAGATAAATTTAAAAAAGTAAATTCAAGCAATCTGGTAATTCCTTAAGGGGGGAAATAGATTTGGCTTCTAGAACAAAGATATGGGAAGCAAAAGTATTGGTGAATCTTAGATACTCATTACTGGATTGGGGACAGGTGTGCCTCGGCAGTCTTTTTTTTTTTTTTTTTTTTAAGTCTGTTCTAACTATATTTTCTTACATTCTGTGTTTTTCTATTTGGCAACCTTTAATCACAGGGTCAAAAACTAAAGGCCAAAATTGTTTACATCTCCCCTGCAATTCAGCTTTTGTGAATGTAAGAAAATCATCTTATAGACCTTCCAAACAATCCCAAATTCATGTCCCAAACCACTTTCTTTGTCTAACTCTCACCTACCATGCCAGGATTTCTCCTTAAGGCCAGTTAAGGCCAAGGCCAGACAACTAGAGACCACCCCTATGACCCACAGCACACAAGAATTATTTAACCTAGCCAACCCTAAGCTGTTCCCTCAGCCCTTACCATGGAAAACATAGAAGTTTCTGGGACCTTCTGTCCCCTTGATTCTGCTTTTTCATTGAACCTAGTGCTTCCTCCATGGCCCTGCCCAGGGTGGTGTGACATAACACAGCTCCATGTCTTGGGAAATGTACATAATAAATTCTTTCAATGGCATTGACCTCTCTGTGTCATCACTTGGTCACCTTTATAATGGAAGACCCAGGCACAAACCACAATCACCCCGTACATGCAGCTCTCACCAATGCCACAGTCAGGAAAAGTGGTACATTTTATTTTTCATGAATAATTAGAAAGGTTCAAAAAAATTTTTTTAAAGAAAGAACCGAAAAAATTAGGAAGGCTTAAACCACATGGTTCATAAAACTTTTAAAGCTTTGACATATCCCTCCCTCTCACCACCTTTTGGTGTTGTTTTTAGATAAGGGTATATATATATTTTGAGATATTAATTCACCATCTATTTACAGGTGTGGGGAGAGGAGAAAACAGAAGACAAATGCTCTGCCAAAATATAGTATGGAACATCTGAAACTCCTTAAAAAAAATAAAAACTGTCAAAATCTGACACTGAGATCAGTTGAATATTATCAGGCACCTCAATGCCTGTTTCTGGCCAGAGGGGTTTCATTTTCTTTGCATCTGATTATTCCCATTCCAAGACAGTTCTTTCTTCTTGTGCTGTACTGAGTGATTTATATTTCAGTACACATGCAAGCGTGCTTCACCACTGCGTGCCCTGGGGTAGTCGCTCTCTCCCAGTGCAGGTTGGTTTGCCTGGGAAGGTTAACATTGTACAGTTAGGTAGTTGAATTTCTGTTTTCAAGGCCTTATTACAGTGGTTCTTAAACTGAAGGCAAGAATCACTTGGGGGTGGGGGATGTGTATTCAAAAGGCAGACTCCTGAGCCCCACCTCCAAAGAGTGGTTTCAGAAAGTCCAAGCTGTTTCTAGAAATCTGTATTTCCAATAAAGGTACCGGGTGACTCTGGTGCAGGTGGTCAGTGAGCCACAGTCTGAGGAACACTGGACCCTGAACAAGAATGTTTTTTTGCACATTGTAATGATTTGCATAGTGCCCCCCAAAGGAGATATGTTCAAGTACCTAGCCCCTTAGCACCTGGGAGTATGAACTTACTTGGAAATAGAGTTTTGTAGATGTTATTAAGAAGCTCAAGATGATCTCATTCTGGATTTAGAGTATGCTCTAAATCGAATAAACGGTGTCCTTAGATGACAAAGGAGAGTGGCTGGGCGAGGTGGCTCACGCCTGTAATCCTAGCACTCTGGGAGGCTGAGCCATGTGGATCCCTTGAGCTCAGGAGTTTGAGACCAGCCTGAGCAAGAGTGAGACCCCCATCTCTACTAAAAATAGAAAAACTAAGTGGGCATCATGGTAGGCATCTATAGTCCAGTCCTAGTTACTTGGGAGGCTGAGGCAGAAGGATCACTTGAGGCCAAGAGTTTGAGGTTACTATAAGCTATGATGCCATTGCAGAGTGAGACTTTGTCTAAAAAAAAAAAAAAAGAAGATAAAGGACAGGGAAATTTATGATATAGAGAAACAGCAGAGAGGGCCACGTGAAGATGGAGGCAGAGACTAGAATGATGCAGCTACAAATTAAGGAATGTCTGGAGCCACCAGAACTGGAAGAGGCAAGAAAGAATCCTCCCATTGAGCTTCACAGGAGTGCAGCCCTGCTAACAGCATGATCTTGGACTGCTGGCTTCTGGAACCGTGAGAGAATACATTTCTGTTATTTAAGCCACCAAATTTGTGGTACTTTGTTATAGTAGTCGCAGAAACTAATACAGGCACATACCCCTTCTGGACCTAAGAACTGCATCATGCATTCTGTTCAGGCCTGCCCTACTTCACACACGCTGTAAATAAACAGAATCACATGTCTGCTGAATAAGGACATTTTGCAAAGGATCATTTTGTAAAGGACAGAATTCTGTAATGTGATCAACTTCAACTTCCTGTGTTTTAGGAAGTTAAATATTCTCGTATACCCCATATAACCTGGTATTTTCTTCTCTTTTGTGTAGCTATTTGAAATTGCATGTTCACTTACCCATCAGATCTCAACAATTTATTTTTGGCCAACAATTTCTTCTGGTGCTCATTCTAGGCAACAAATGCTCCAACACTTTGTTCTAAAGGAACATTAATGTCATAACATCTTAGGTCTTCAGAAAGCTCAGATCTCTCCAGGAGTTAATGTTCTTAGGCTTAGCTCAGTGACTTGAAGGACATTTGCTAACATCTGTTTGGTAATTGCCGGGCATGTTTCTGCTGACTGCTAAAGGAAATGGCCTGGAAGGGCAGTCAGGGGACCACTGATCCTGTCCTCTCTTCTTGCTAATGGCCTTAAGCCTATTCAGCAGAGCAGCAGGGGATGACTAAAAAGTTACTTCATTGAGGTTTCAGGGCCCTGATGAAACACCATTGAGCCATAGGAGACAAAAGGTATCAGCCAGGCTTTATGTCAAGGATTTCAAACTCAGATGCCTATAGTGGCCAGGAGATAATAGAACTGAGTGATGTTGGCCAGGTATAAGGCAACAAGGAATGGTAGGGACAGTGACAAACCTAAAAACACATGCCCTTTCTAAAGGGGAACACTGATAGCTCCAGCGAATGGCTGCCGTGGAGGATGTAAACTGGATGGTTTACTTTTGTAAGAAAAGCAGGAAGTCCAGAGTTTATGTCAGTTGTCTCGAGTTTTAAAACTTTGTGCAGGCCAAAACAGTTTATGATACTGCTTTGAGTAAAATATAAATAGACCCATTTGTTTGAGCAGACCCCTCCAGAAGTCAGTAAAAATGCCAGCATGAGTGTTAGGAAGCAGTGGAAGAACATGTGTGTATGTGTATGTATCTGTGTTCACTCCCGGGTGCACTAGCCTACACACATTAAGCAGACATTTTCTTCATTCTCCCAGGAAGGTAGCAGCCCAGTTGAAGAGACAAAATCTAGTCATCTAAGGAAAAATCATGTTTGGGATGGTAGATGATATGATCTAGACCAGCATTTCTCAAACTGCTGTCCTGTTAAGGTGCAGATTTTGCTTCTGTAAATCAAGGGTGGGCCCAATGTTCTGCATTCTAACACACTCCCAGGTAAGGACGATGCTGCTGGTTCCAGGATCACATTTTGAGTGTGGAAGGTCTAACTAGTGGTTCTTAAACTTGAGCAAGCATCAAATTCCTCTGCTGGCTTGTGAAAACAGGTTGCCGAGCCCCCACCCAGAGTGTATGACCCGTAGGTCTAGAGTGGGCCTGAGAATGTGTCCTTCTAAAAAGTTCCCCTGTGATGCTGATGCTGGGACCACACTGAGAATCACTAGTGTAGCCCATAAATACTAAAAGGAATCAGAGAAGTTAAAATTTTTTCTAAATTGATTCCTATAACATGGGCTCCTGTCTATACAATTTCTCTTCCCTGGACACATCTCCCCGATCACACTATCTTGTTTGATTTCCTTTGCAGAAACTAATCATCATCTGAAATGATCTTATTGGATTTGTTCATGTATTCCATTGAGGAATAATTTGCATATAACAAAGTGCATAACTCCTAAGGCAAATGAATATGTCATATAATCTATACCTCTATCAAAATCTAGAACATCCCATCATCTCAGAAAACTCCCTTGTACTTCTTTCCAGTCAATTCCTACCTCCTCCTGCCCCACTCCCTACCTCAGCAACCGCTGTTCTGTCTTCCATCATCAAGTGACAGGACTTGAACTTCACATAAATGGCATCATTGTGTACTCATCAAGATATGGCTTCTTTTACTCAATATAATGTCTGTGGGATTGATTGATCTATGTTGTTGAATGTAGCACTGGTTAGTTCCTATTTGATTTATACCAAGTAGTTTTATTTATACCACAATTTATTTATCTATTCACCTCTTGTTGGACATTTGGGTTGTTTCTGGGTTTTGGCTATTATGAATAAGGCTGCTAGTAAAATCATGTATGAATCTTTGTGTGGGCATATATTTTCATTTCAGCCTGTTCCTGAGAATGGCATTGTGGGATTTCTGAATTGCAGGGTACATGTATGCTTAACTTGATAAGAAACTTCCCAATAATTCCTTAATATGGTTGTATCATTTTACACACTTCCACCGGGAAAGGAGAGTTCAGTTGCTCTCCTCCTTGCCAACATTTGGGATTCCCAGTTTTTTTTTTAATTTTAACTTTTCTAGTTTGTAGGTAGTTGTATTTTATTGTGGTTTCATTATATTTCTCTGATATTAAGTTGTTGAAGTTTTTTATTTACTTGTATTATAATTTGTTCCTTTAAACTTACCAGAATATAGCACCATAAAAGTAGTGATCTCATCTATTTTCTTTGCCAATATATGCCCATTGGCACAAGAAATGTTTTTTTCTGCAATATAAACTTGATGACTAAATGCATGAGGATGGCCAACATATAATGTCAAATAATCTATACCTAAATATTTCCTTCGAGCTTCATAAGCAATTGTATAACCATTAGTCTAGTGGTGTACTTGACAGCTCTTTCTGAAAAGGGAACAGTGTATACCTATTTTGTGTCTAGAACTAGGGCACAAAATGACTAGTTATAATCTTAGTCACAGAAACATGCCTGGCACCCCGGACAGTGACAGGTCATAGAGACTGTGTTATGGCCCAGTCACTACTGGAACAGTGTTGTAGGAACAGGCTGAAAAACGATCCAGATGTAGGAGGTAAGGTGGAAACTAAGTTAGGATGCCACATGCAAAGGTCAAGAGAATAGAAGTGAGCTGTGCAGAATTAAAACAAGAATGAGTCAGTACCAAGCCAGCAGGGAGTGTAAATGAACCAGAACTCTAGTGAATTCATAGAGTTGAAGTCTCAAAGCCAGAAGCACACATGGTGCACTACAAGGAAATTAAAAGTAAGACAATTCTTAGAGTCCCAGCCACTCAGGAGGCTGAGGCAGGAGGATAGCCAGTGTTGGAGCTGCTATGTCGCCAGTGCTACATGCAGGAAACAGCCAGTACATGGACTGAAAGTACAAGCTTGCAAGAGGTGAGGCTCCCCAGAGGTGCAGGAGAGCCCCGAGTAACCTCCGCTGTGACTATTTATTGAAACGCCATACAACAGATGTGGGGAGCCTCACCACGTACCAGGATCAGTGCTTACGTGTTCCTTTCCCCAGGGCTCGACTCCCACCCTGATGCACCACAAATGTTTGAGGTCCAACATCTGCTTACTAATGAGCAACCGATCTTATCTTGTTAGAGCACTAAGTTGCTTGAGAGCTTGTCTCCAGGCTGCAAAACATCTCTGGGCCAGCCAAGAAACTGTCCCGCTCTCAGCATTTCCCTCAAGAACAGGCGACTATTTTTACAAGCATGGTGCTGTCTCCTACAAACCAGAGCCCAGGAGTTTCAGGTTGCATGAGCTATAATGATGTCACTGCATTCTAACCCGGCAATAAAGTGAAAGCCTGTCTCAAGGGAAAAAAAAGAGAGAGAGAAATTCATGCAAAAAATTCAGTCACTGCCTAGCTCTTAGAGGAAGTCTTTGTGCATTGTCTGTTGCCTTGAGAACCAACAGTAGTCTTACTGACTGTTGGGGCTGCCATAGAGCTGGGCCTAAAGCTTCCTGTGGGGCCAAGGGCAGCCAGCTGGCTGCTGGATGAGTCTGACTGTGAGTTACCTGAAATTGTAGCCAGGATATAAGGACTCATTGGTGGTCTTGTCATCTAGGCGACGGAAACTGTATTTGGGACGGCAGTGATGGAACCATCTGTCTAGGTTGCAGTCCCAGTAGATCTCAATGCCCATGATTCCACCCTGGGGAAGTCAACAGGAGACAGTCTCTGTGTCTGCTGGACGTGCATAGCAGTGATCGCTGAAGGAAATGTTTTCTTTTCGAGGAAAAATGCTGATTAAAGGCTTCAGAGCCACAAGTGCAGCCCTGTCCAACTTGCACAAGCAACTTGCACCATGGCAGCTGCAGTGGGTCTCCTTTTGTCTGGGACACGTAGCCCTTAGGCTTATTTTCCTAAAACATAACTTGCTACAAACCACCCCTGTACTCAAACACCTCTACCGGTCCCCTCATTAAAGATTAAGTCAAAACCTATTAGGGCACCCCATGAAATGTCTTCTCTGCTTTATCTCCCAATATTCCCCTAAGGAAAGCTCCTTTGCAAATGTGATTAAATTAAGATTTTGAGAGGGAAGATTATCCTGGATTATCCAGGTGGCCCTTAAATGCCCCTCTTGTAAATGCCTTTACATTTATAAGAGGGAGGTTTGACACAGATAAGGAGTCACTGTGACCACTGAAGCAAGGTGTTAGACTGCTGCCTTTGAAGATGGAGGAAGGGCCTATGAACCAAGAAATACAAGGAATGCAGCTCTAGGAAGTAGAAAAAGCAAGGAGGTGGATTCTCTCCTAGAGCCCTGGAGGCAGCATGGCCCTGCTGACACTTTGATTTCTGCTCAGTGAAATAAAATTTAGACTTTTGATCTCCAGAAACATAAGAAAGTATGTGTACTTTTTAAGCTACCATGCTTCTGGTAATTTGTTACAGCCAGCCACAGGAAACTAGTACACCAACGAGCTCACTCACAGGGTGGTTGTGGGGTTTGATGAGATAATGTAGATAAAGGTCCTGGCACCGAGCATGGATTTACTAAATGCTCAGTAAATAAGTATATTATGAAGACCCAGTGGCCCCGTGGCCTGACCAGTTGATATCCTCCATCTCCTGATACACACACTTATCCACAACCCGCTGTACAAAAACACCACTAACCTGTATTGCAACATCTGAAAAATTATCTCCTGTTTCTCGGAAGATATCTCCTAGTCGGAAGATGGGACACTGTGGATTCTGAGTCTTATGAAAGGTACACGAGATATTTAAACCTGGCAAGATGTTTCTCCTGTGAATAATTAATAGCAAAGAAACAAATAAACATCTCTATTGAAAACAGAGCCACCTGTTTCACAGGAATGAGCTGGTGTGGTAGCGAGGCTCTGTGAAGGCCCCAAATGATCTCTGCCTCCTGAGGATCCTTGGCTAATGTCCTCTCACATTGTATCATGGTTGGTCTCTGTGACCAATAGCAAATGGCAAAGCAATGGGGTGTTGCTTCAAAAGACTGTGGCTTCCATCTTGGTTAGTCCCTTGCTTGCTTGATCTGTCTCACTGGGATCACTACTTTGGAGGAAGCCAGCAGCCATGTCCTAAGAAGGACACTTAAGCAACCCTAGGGAGAGGTTCGTATGGTGAGAAACTGAGCCCTCCTGTCAACAACCACATGAGTAAGTTTGGAAGAGGATTCTCCAGCCCAAGTCTCGAGGATTCTTGAGACTACTGCCACCCCAGTTGATGGCCTGAATGCAACCTGAGAGGCACTAAGCCAAAGCCACCCAGCCAAATCATTCCCAGATTCCTGGGAGACAATAAACGTTTGTCATTTTGAGCTTCTGTGTTTTGTGATAATTTGTTATACAGTAGTAGATAACTAATACAGCCAGCCATCCTGGCCACTTACGTGGTGTAATTGTGGCCAGGGAAGTCAATATTGTTCTTGATGAGCACAGTGAAGTTTTCAGCACTATTCAAGAGTGCAGGCCTGGGAGGGAGAAATGCAGAATGCAGTGACTATAGTGACCGAGGGAGTCCGTGCACCAGTAGGATCAGAGACTTCTGGTTTCTTACTTTGTTCCTGGGGTGAGTGAAGAGAAATGGATATAGAAACCCAGTGGGCAAAGCCTTCCAAAATTGGCTGGATGCAGTGGCTCACTCCTGAAATTATACCACTTTAGATGGCCAAGGCAGGCGGATTGCTTGAGCTCAGGAGTTCAAGACTAGCCTGAGCAAAAGCAAGACTCTGTCTCTACTAAAAATAGAAAAACTAGCCAGGCATCATGGCAGGTGCCTGTATTCCCAGCTACTTGGAAGGCTGAGGGAAGAGATTGCTTGAGCCCAAGAGTTTGAGGTTGCTGTGAGCTATGATGACACCATAGCACTCTATCCAGAGTGACAGAGTGAGACTCTGTCTCAAGAAGTAAAAATTTTTTAACAATTAAAAAAAAAAACCTTCCAAAATTCTCCATAAAGTCTTTCCAACTTCTCCAAGAAGGACAACGACTTCTTCCTTCTTGAGACCCAGTGACACTTTTCACACTCTAAGATAATTATACATTCGGATATGTGCAGTGGTTGGGACCTGCTTCATGTCTGAGACTTCTCATATGTGACTTGAAATTTAACATAGCCTCTTGTATGTAGTCAAATAAATATCTAATACCTACTATGTGGTGATGGATGCCCTGAATGAATGGTTGAATGAGCCATCTAATGAATGGTTAAATGAGCTAATTCATGTGACATATGAGAAATTGAAGTTCAGGAAGTTGCTTTGCCCAACGTCACATCAAAATGCAGCCGAGGGGCAGGCACGCTTATCTAATGAGTGAGTTGATAGTAGAGCTGGAACTGAAAACCACCACCAATTAACAGGCCCCTTGTCTTAAACCAAGGGCTAGTTGAGTGTAGGCTGCTGTCCCACTCAGATCTGGGAAATTCCTTCTGTGACAAAGAATGTTCCCTGACCTAGCAATGAACCTGGATGGAGCCATTAATGATTGGGGGCCGGAGAGAATGACGCTGCTTAGTGCACCCAGCAGGGGAAACTTTGCCTGAGCTTTCCACAGGCCAACTTCGGGCAAATTTCTCTTTGTCTCATAGATTCAGAGGGAACGGTCCTAAGTCTCATTGGTCTAGAAGTAGCTGTCCAACTGGTAGCCAACTGACATAAATGGCTATTTAAATTGGAATTAAATTACATTTAAAAATTCAGTTGCTCAACTGGGTGCCCATAGTGAGTAGGGCGCCAGCCACATACATCAAAGGTGGCGGGTTGGAGCCCTGCCCAGGCCTGCTAAACGACAATGACAAATGCAACTGAAAAATAGCCGGGCTTTGTGGCAGGCACCTATAGTCCCAGCTATTCAGGAGACTGAGGCAAGAGAATCACTTAAGCTCAGGTTGCTATGAGCTGTGATGTCACAGCACTCTACCAAGGGCGATATAGTGAGACTGTCTCAAAAAAAAAAAAAAAAAAAAAAAAAAAAAAAAAATTCAGTTGCTCATTTGGGGTACCCACTTTGCAAGTACTCAATGGCCACACGTACCTAGGGCTACCATTTGGACAGTGCAGGAACAGAACATTTCCACCACTGCCTAAAGTTCTATTGGTAGTGCTGATCTGGAACCACCACACTTCTAGGGGCAGATCATGTGTATGCATGTGTGAACACACATAGTGCTATGCCTATGTGTGTATAAGCCAGGCATGGACTCACTTTACAGTAATTGTACAAGTATCGTCTCATTTAATCCTTATAACAGCCCTGTGAGGTAGGTGAAATTATTATTCTCAGTTTACACCTGAGGTTATTGAAGCTCAGAGGGGCCCCAGGTCACATAGCAAAAGTGCATCACAGTAGAATTTGAATC
This sequence comes from Loris lydekkerianus, assembly GCA_963574355.1. NCBI lineage: Eukaryota > Metazoa > Chordata > Mammalia > Primates > Lorisidae > Loris > Loris lydekkerianus. Next base: position 38,363 of record CAUYPK010152381.1, read on the forward strand.
CAGGTCTTTCTAACTATTCTCTGCTGAAATGCATTGGCGCTTCTGAGATTTAATATTTTGACCTTGTATGTTGAAGGGAAGAATCAATACACAGGACCACTAAATCTGTATGTTACTGTGAGCATTTTTCTTTTTTTTTTTGAGACAGTCTCACTCTGTTCCCCAAACTAGAATGCCATGGCTTCACCTTAACTTGCAGTAACCTCAAACTCCTGGGCTCAAGTGATACTCCTGCCTCAACCTCCTGAGTAGGTGGGACTACAGGTGCCCACTGCAATGCCCAGCTAATTTTTTTTTTTTTTTTTGGAGACAGTCTCACGATGTCGCCCTCAGTAGAGTGCCGTGGTGTCACAGCTCAAGTAACCTCAAACACTTGGGCTTAAACAATTCTCTTGCCTCAGCCTCCTAAGTAACTGGGACTACAGGAGCCCGCCACAATGCCCAGCTAATTTTTGGTTGTAGTTGTCATTGTTGTTTGGCAGGCCCAGGCTGGATTTGAACCCACCAGCTCCAGTGTATGTGGCTTGCGCCCTAGCTGCTGAGCTATAGGTGCCAAGCCTGGTCTCAAACTCTTGAAATCAAGCAATCCTCCCACCTCAGCCTCCCAGAGTGTTAGGATTACAGGTGTGAGCCACCATCCCCTGATGACTGTGAGCATTTAATTTGAGAAAACTTCTCTCCTCCTCTTTCTCTTCTTCCCTTTCCATCTTCTTTCTTTTTTCCTATGCTTAATTGTTCAGTAAGGACACTGACCATTCAGAATGGACCCTCCTGTGGCACTAAAGAAAGCATCTGGAAGTGCCCTGCTGAAGTAGCCAGGAGGGCAGGGTCACTCAAGTGTGCTCAGAGTAGTAGATATACCACCTGAATATAGAATTATTTCAGTATTTAACACCCAGTATGGCCCTGCCAAACATACTGGTTTCTGCCAAGTAGTGTGACTAGCACAGGGGTCCCCAAGGGCTTTGTGAGGCTGCACTGAGAAGGGTAAGTCCTAGCAAGGCCTTGTCTGGTCACTGTTGATGGTCACTGTGTTTGCTCACCCCCTTATCCCCATGCAACTCACCGGGGAGCCTCTTGTGCTGCCTCAATGGGACACCAGGCAGCAACTTCACAGGTCTTCTGCTTCCCTTTATACTCTACACACCGTCCAGTCTGGATTCCTACAGGGGTTAAGGGGTTGTAGTAGCACAGATGTGAAAGAATCATGGAGAGGAAGGTCCCCAGGAGGGTCAGCACTCTCAGGTTCCATGAAATCCCATCCTGACCACAGATGTACACAGGGCAAAGTAAACGAGCAAAACAGTGAACAGTAAGTTTGTTTTTTTTTAAGAGATAGAGTCTCAGTAGAATGCAGTGGTTTCATAGCTTACAGCAACCTCCAACTCCTGGGCTTAGGCAATTCTCTTGCCTCAGCCTCCTGAGTAGCTGGGACTACAGGCGCCCACCACAACATCCAGCTATTTTTTTGTTGCAGTTTGGCTGGGGCTGGGTTTGAACCTGCCACCCTTGGTATATGGGGCTGACACCTTACCTACTGAGCCACAGGCGCTGCCCACAGTAAGGTTTTTTTTTAAAAGTCCCAGAGAAAGCACAGAAAGACTGGATTCTGCTAGCTTTCTTGGTTTCTTACAAGAAAAGATGTTTAGACTTGGCACCTGTAGCTCAGAGGCGAGGGTGCCAGTCATATACACTGGAGCTGCCGGGTTCGAATCCAGCCGGGGACTGCCAAACAACAATGACAAATACAACCAAAAAATGGCTGGCATTGTGGTGGGTACCTGTAGTCCCAGCTACTTGGGAGGCTGAGGCAAGAGAATTGCTTAAGTCCAAGAGTTTGAGATTGCTGTGAGCAGTGACTCCATGGCATTCTACCTAGGGCCACATAGTGAGACTCTGTCTCAAAAATAAAATAAACAACTAAAAAATAAAAATAAAAATAAAAAAAAAGAAAAGATGTCTGGCCGGGTGCAGTGGGTCATGGGAAGCCAACATAGGAGGATCACTTGAGCTCAGGAGTTTCAGCTCAGCCTAAGCAAGAGCAAGACCCTGTCTCTACCAAAAACAGAAAAATTAACCCAGTGTGGTGGCCCAGTGACTATAGTTCCAGCTACTCAGGAGGCTGAGGCTGGAGGATTGCTTGAGTTCAGGGGTTTGAGGTTATAGTGAGCTATGACCCACAGCTCTCTAGCTTGGGCAACAGAAAGTTTTTCTGTCTAAAGGAAAAAAAAAAAAAAAAAAAAAGCCTGATATTGCAGCTGAACAGGGTGTTCTCTCACCCGGCATAAATGGACCAGAACATGGCTTCTCAAAGGAAGCTCCTTTGAGGTTGCACAGCCTGTCCAGGATGCCTGGAACCATGGAATAAACATGGTACTTCTCCTGGAGCACGAGGAAGATTAAGACATTTCCAAGGGAGAATTAATTAAATAGAAAGTAATGTTAATTTATTGATCATTAATGTTAATGATCTCTATACTAACTCAAATACAGTATTTAGAATAGTATGCAGCATGCATATGCCTGTGTGTGTTATAACTGCTCATGAGTTTTCCTTTTTTATGCTTTTTTTTTTTTAATTGTCAGGTGCCTTTTTAAGTGAAAACCTGCAAGAAGGAAATTCTGCAGGTTGATATGAGTATTGCTCCCAGATGCCCCCTGGAGGAACAAGGTCATGCACCTCAACTATTCAGAAAATTCAGGGGGAAAGTTAGTATACTCTTCTGATGATGCAATGACCCATATGATTTTTCTACTTATTTGAACCCTAAACCTGCTAGGTTTTCATGAGTTTCTCTCACTGGGAAATTGGAATCACAGTCATAGCCGACAGTCTCTTGGGGACAGAGCCAAGGCACAGGGAAGATACTGGCATGCAAATGATGATGGTGGAAGAAGGCAGCTGAGAGCCAAAGGCTAAAGACCAGAACTGTGCATTGTGAATGTCATTAAGATGCCAGACCATCCACAGCTAGGGTCTCAGGAAAACAAATAGAAAGTACCTTTGCTCTGTGGGTCCATCCATCCCTTTTTACAACCCCGGTCAGAGGAACAGAGCGTCCTACGGGTAGGATACTGCAGGGAGAAGGACAAATTAGTGGGGAGTGAGTGGTGTGTGCTACCAAGATACCAAGAAGTGGAAGTCTATAACCACACAAAATGTTGCATGTGCATGTTCACAGTAGTGCTACTCACAACAGCCAAAAAGTAGAAACAACCCTCATGTCCATCGATGGATGGATGGACAAATAAAGTGTAGTGTGTTCATACATGGAATCTTAATCAGCCATAAAAAGGATGAAGTACTCATACATGCTGCAGCATGGATGAACCTTGAAAATGTTAAGTGGAAGAGGCCAGTCACAAAAGGCCACATACTGTATGATTTAATTTATATAGAATGTCCCGAATAGGCAAATCTATAGAGACAGAAAGCAGATTGTTGGTTGCCAGGGTCTGGGGGGAGAAGGAATGGAGATTTATTGCTAATAGGGATGGAGTCTTCTTTTGGGGTGATAGAAATATTCTGGAATTGGGGGGGCACCTGTGGCTCAAAGGAATAGGGTGCCGGCCCCATATGCCAGAGGTGGCGGGTTCAAACCCAGCCCCGGCCAAAAAAAAAAAAAACTGCCAAAAAAAAAAAAAAAAAGTAAAGACATATTCTGGAATAGTGGTAATGGTTGCACAACTGTGAGTAAACCAAAAACTATTGAATTGTACACTTTAAAATGGTGAATTTTATGATATGTGAATTATATCCCAATAAAAATGAAAAATAAAGAAAAATTTGAAAAGCAGATGTCTGGACAGTCAGCGACCACTTTCAGGAATGGTTCTTGGGGTAGAGGAAAGGTGGTCTAGTCCAAGTGGCCCTTTGGCTGCAGGACTAAGTGGTGCAGACAGGTGCACAGACTCAGTGGGACGTGTGGAACTGAGGGACATCAGCCAGCACACTCTCCTGGCCTGAGAAAACAAGGCCAGTCAGGTTTCAGGGCTGAAGGACAGAATAAGGATAAGAGCAACGAGATGCTCAGTTTATGCAGATTTGACTTCTATTTTGTGGGGAGCAGATTTAATGGCTAGTCTTATGGAAGCCAGAATATGACATTGGTATGAAATAACTTTTGCTCCTTGTTCTCTCTGCAGTTTGTGACTTTTATAGCAATTCAAGGTGAGGACTTAGGTCTTGAATCAACGTACACCTGGGTTTTGTAATAACTACCATTTTCTAGCTGAGTGACCTCAGCCAAGTCATTTTACCTCTCTCTCTGAGTCTTGTATGGTCGTTGTGAAGTTTAAAAGGGGGTTAGCACATAATATTTGCACAATGAACTTATCCTTTTTTTTTTTGAAAGTCTTAAGCTGTCGCCCTCGGTAGAATGCTGTGGCATCACAGCTCATAGCAACCTCAAACTCTTGGGCTTAAGCAATTCTCTTGCTTCAGCCTCCCAAGTAAGTGGGACTGCAGGTGCCCACCACAACACCTAGCTTTTTTTTTTTTTGTTATAGTTGTCATTGTTGTCTTTAGCCGCTGGGGCTGTTCAAACCTGCCAGCCCCAGTGTATGTGGCCGGCGCCCTAGCTCAGTGGCTCAGTGGCTAGGGCGCTGAGCCACCAATGAACTTTTCTTACAGTTTTCAAACTCTCTCATGATCTCTTTCCTTCCCAGGCTGCCTTCTTCTTATCACCCAGCATGCCCCTGGCCTCTTCCCCTGTGATCTTCCAAATTAAACTGTAATTTGGAAACTTTAATTGCAAAACCTGAGTCATATCTTTGTAACCCAAGTGCCTGACACATAATAGGTCCTGTTAAATATGCAATGAAGGAATAAATGAATGAGTGGTCATTCACTGTGGCTCATGGAAAGTTATATTATTTTCATTATCAACTGGAAATAGTTCTCAGGAAAGAAGAGATATCAGTTCTGTTTTGCTCTCCAAAAGAAATTCTAAAAAACAAAACAAAACAAAACAATACCCCTATAAGGTTTGTTTTAATCTCTTTGGACATTGTTGCACAGATGAAATATGTCCACAAATTCTTGGTCACTTTCCTGCATTGAGAGGCAGAGCATTTCCCCCTCTTTTTGAAACTAGGCTTGTGTTGTGACTGCATGACCAACAGAAGAAATGACTAGTTTGCGTCTTAAAGAGTGGAGAGCAGGACTGTGAAGGGACAGAACAGGACAAATACAGTTTGATAGAGAAGAAAATTTTGAGCTTCCCCTACCCAGATAGAGGTAGGGGAAGGTCAAGAGTGTGGAGAGGGCAAAGCCACATTGGGAAAGACTGCTGGGGAGTGGGGAGGGAGTCATGGAGACATATGCACCTGATACAGAAGCTAAAACTCTTAAGAAGTGTGATGAACAGGCAAACGAGCTGCTTGGCAGTGTTTCCCAGGACTGGTCATGCACATGGCTCACTGTGGATCATGATAGAAAAAGATATGAATGAGGACACATAGCTTCTAATCTGGGCTCTGCCTCCAGCAAGCTGTGTGACCCTGGAGAAGTCATTTAACCCCTCTGAGTCTGTGTTCTGACCAGTAAAATGGGGCTGTGAATGCCGTTATCCTCCTAAAGTCGTGAGGCTCAAATGAAATGTGAAGTGTGCAAATGCCAGTAATCATTGTTGTCATAGTTGCGAAGGGACCCAATGATGGAAAGAGCAAGGCTGCAGTCTGCAGGGCCATGGAGAGACCTGCACTGTCCTCTCTCCCGTCTTGCATTCAGCCCAGCGTACCTCACAAAAAAGCAGAGGCTCAGTAATTATTTGCAGCTCAAGTACACCGAGAGTCCCAATTTCCATTTCCTCCTAATTGTGCCTCCTCTAGGAACTCTCATCACCCATTGAAGCGATTCCCAGTCCCCTCTTTACCTCCGGACACAACCGCTGCTCCTGGCCTTCTGTCTTGAGAAAGTTTGTCATCACAAAGAAGGAGTTCCCCTGCAGAGAAAAAAGACAGGTGAAGGGAAATGTAAGGCCTTTGAGAAGAAAACTAATTATGATAATCCAGCTTGCTAAATGCCTGGGGGCGAACCTTTCCACTTTTCTAAGCTTCTAGAAACCAGAGTCTGTGGGCAACTTGGAATATGGCCAGTACTTAATATCAAAGCCTGATGAACTGCCCTGCTGAGTTAAGGGAGAGCAAAGGAACATTCAAATGGTGAAGGAGTCATTTTCCATTCTAGCCTCAAAAGCAGCCTTTTCTTTTTTTTTTTTTTTTTTTTTTTTTTTTACATAATCAAATCCCATTAAATTGAAATTGAAGAGACCTGTGGAGTGGGAGTAGGCGAGCAGACATCATGAGAATGCTGTTCACATGAGAATTTTTCAGGACTTAAATTAAAGGGCAATAGGGCAGCCCACCACCTGGGCAATGGCAGGATTTTAATGACCCACTGTTAAAAACAAACAGCAGTTTTGGCTTTATGGGTTTTTGCCAACCTTTCCAGCTCCTCAGGGCTGCAAACACGCCTGCCCTTTTGTCCCTACCGCCCCCTGCCCCATCTGTATTTTGGCATCCTCAGCACCACTTTAATTTCTCTTCTTTGGCAATTCTGCTTTCATTTTCTCTACTTGCAAATTTAAATAGTCACATGCCTTTTCTCTGTGACACCTTTCCTCTCTTTGTCATTTACATCCTTTCTTTGTGCACAAATGTACCCAAGAATGGGCTCCTGCCACATAAACAATACAGGACAGCTAGTGCCCTCTGGGTAGAAAGTTCTGTGCCCTTCTAAATCTAGGCAGACCTTACCTACTTGGTGGCTGTGCTTCTAAAAAGCTGTGTATAAATCGAGTGTGAGTGAATCAAATCGTGTTTTAAATGCATCAGGCGGGACACGCTTCTATTTTGAGAAACCCTGTAGGACTTGATAAAGCAAAGAATCATCTCCTTTGAGCTGCTGGATCTGACCCAGTTCTGCAGTTTTTAGGTTTTCTCAGTTGAGATTTTTACAGAGCTTTTAAAATAGGATCATCGTTTTTCTGGAGTGAGGCTCTAGGTGACAGTGCCCGGGGATGAGTACTGGGAGGGTGCTGCCAGGTGCTCACCTGCAAAGGGATGGTGTAATCCGCAGTGTCGAAGATGCTCTGCACCAACTTCTTCACTCCGTTCTCTGTGATCTCCTCTTTCACCTCCGCTATCCCTTTCACCTTGGTATGCACAGAACTGATGACAGGCTCTTTCCTCTGGTATAGCTTGTCACTCATCAAAGCAAAGCTAAGTGGCAGACACAGAAAAGCATCAGTGGTCTTCGTGAGAGAGGCACAGCGCAGAGGTTTGGAAGGCCTCTTCCATTCATATCCTAACTCTGCTATGACTTACTTCTCTCTGTGACTCATATTTCTGCTCTGCAAAATGGGAAGCATAGTCATACCAACCTCACGGGATTGTCATGAGGATTAAATAAGATGTGTATGCAGACTCCTTTGTACATAGTGAGCTCCCACTTCAGAAAAATTGTTACCCCCGTCCTATTTTTTAATATTGCGTAATATGAAACCTAATTTATAGGGCAGCTTCTCAGAAATGAAGTCCAGCTCCAGGTGGGGCCACCAGCTTTGTCCTCAGGCTCAGGAACACACGTCAGCACCTTCCAACTGAAAACTGTCTGGGCTGGGGGATATGGCTCATGCCTGTAATCCTAGCACTCTAGGAGGCCAAGCCAGGTGGATTGCCTGAGCTCATGGGTTCAAGATCAGCCTGACCTCATCTCTAAAAATAGCTGGGCATTATAGTGGGTACCCATAGTCCCAGCTACTTGGGAGGCTGAGGCAAGAGAATCGCTTGAAGCCCAAGTGTTTGAGATTGCTGTGAGCTGTGATGTCACAGCACTCTATTGAGGGTGACAAAGTGCGACTCTGTCTCAAACAACAACAACAAAAAAGGGCTTGGCGCTCCTAGAACAGTGGTTATGGAGCCAGGGTGGGTTTGAACCCAGCCAGGGCCGGCTAAAACAATGACAACTGCAACAAAAAATAGCCAGGTGTTATGGTGGGCACCTGTAGTCCCAGCTACTTGGGAGGCTGAGGCAAGAATATTGCTTGAAGTTCAAGAGTTTGAAGTTGCTGTGAGCTATGACACTCTACCAAAGGTGACAAAATGAGACTCTGTCTCAAACAACAACAAAAAACGAAAACTGTGTCTGGTGGGTCAGCCATCTGCTTTTGAGAAATATCCAACTGCTTTATAAATAATATTGATAATAGCAGCTACTCTTCACTGAGCACCTAATATGTGCAAGGGCTCTACTTGCATCTTCTCCTTTAATCCTCATGACAATATGAGATGGTTACTGTGATCATTACCCTTTTGTAGATGAGGGAATGGGCTCAGAGAGATGAAGGAACTTGCCCAAGCCACACAGACAGACAGTGGCAGAACTGATAGCCCAGAGCCAGCCCTCTTAACCACGTGCTAGACTTGTTCATAAATGACATGACTCTGCTTCTGGCTTCCTGCCATTTGGTCAGTCTTTAACTGTTAATACTGTTTTAGAATATGAATCTAAATTATTATGGTGCAGGGAGGGGAGGGAGAAGATTGAAATGATAATTAAAAATAGTAGCTTCTACCCCTATTTATCTGTTTTCCCTGTCTCTTGTTACCTGACTAATTAAAAGAATTTATTTTAAATGCTTTCTTTACTCATTCAGCATATAATTATTTACTGCCTTCTGTTTGCCCAGCCCCTGAGTGATAGTGGGAAGTCTAAGTCAATGGCTGCCCATGGGAAGCCCAGAGTGGGCCAAGACTTGGTCCCAGCTGTTTTCAGCCTCGTCTGTGCAGTATAATAACCCACAACTGCACTCTCCAATCTCATCCTTAGAGACTATGATTCAACAGGTCTAAGGAGTTATCCAGATACCTATATATATATATTTTTTAAATTTGGCCAGGCGTGGTGTCTCTTACCTGTAATCCCAGCACTTTGGGAGGCTGAGGCAGGAGGATAGATTGAGGCTCAGAGTTCAAGACCTCATCTCTACAAAAAAAATTTTTAATTAGCTGGACATGGTGACATGCACCTGTAGTCTCAACTACTTGGGAGGCTGAGGTGAGAGGATAGATTGAGCCAGGGTGGTTGAAGTTTTAATGAGCTGTGATTATACCACTGCACTCCAGCCTAGGCAATAGAGTGAGACCCCATCTTAAAAGTAAATAAATGAATAAATAGATAAATAAAATTGCAAGAGAAAAGTCTGATCAGATCCATCCCAGTCCACTCAGCAAGGTGCAAGGGCAGCAGGAGGTGCCTTGAGAGTGGGGGAGAGCCAGCACCCACAAGGTAAGTTAAACACTGATGGTACTAGTTTCCAGTTGCTGCTGTAACAAATCACCACAATCTTAGTGGCTTCCAATAACATAAATTTATCTTTTTTGTAGTGCTGGGAGTCAGATGCTTAAAATCAGTCTAACATGGTTAAAGTCAAGGTGATAGCATGGTTGGTTCTGGCTTCATGGGAGAATCTGGTCCTTGCTTTCTCCAGCTTCCTGAGGCTGCCAAGCATTCCTGGACTCATCACTCCGACCTCTGCTTCTGTGCTTACATCTTGTTTTTCTGGGGTTTTTTTTTTTTTTTTTTTGAGACAGAGTCTCACCATGTCGCCCTTGGTAGAGTGCTGTGGCGTCACCGCTCATAGCAACCTCAAACTCCTGGGCACAAGCGATTCTCTTGTCTCAGCCTCCCAAGTAGCTGGGACTATAGGCACCGGCCACAACACTTGGCTATTTTTTTGTTATTGTTATTGCAGTTCTCACTGTTGTTTAGCTGGCCTGAGCCAGCTTTGAACCCTCCAGGCTGGGTGTGTGGCTGGTGCTGTAACCACTGTGCTATGGGCACCGAACCACATCTCAATTCTCTAACTTTGGCCCTCCTGCCTCTCTGCCTCTGTCTTACAAGGATCCTTGTGATTACATTGGGGCCACTTGCATAATTAAGGATAACCTTCCCATCTCAAGCTCCTGAATTTAATCACTTCTGCAGCATTCCTTTTGCCATTTAAAATTACATAATCTCAGGTTTCAGGGATTCAGATATGGAGATCTTTAGGAAGCCACAATATGGTAGGCTTTTTAAGAGCCCCACAGTTGATCTAACCTCCACCTTTACTTGAGCAGGCCTGAGTGGGTTTTAATTCCTTGCTTCCCACAGCGTGGCTGAGATGTCATCTTCACTTCTCCTTCTCTTTGGCTCTTACACATCTTCTCCATTGTCAGCCAGCACATCTGGAAAGTGCTTCCTCTTCCTACCTTGCCAACTAGCTGTCTCTCCTGTCAGTAAACTCCTCTGTCTGAGTGTGGGACTTTCCACACTTTCCATTGTATGGAGAGCAGGGAGTGGGTCTTAATCTATTGGTTAACATTTACCAATTAGAGGAAATATAATGGATAAATTAAAGTCCTGGACTTGAGCCCCCAAACCCAATTATGCAAGTGCAAACCACAGACTGTGTAAAAGAGTTGTGCACATTTCAGATAACCCTCGGCTCAGATGCACTGACGTTGTATCGTATCATCCAGAAGAAACCGGTGCTGTTTTCAGCTTCAGTGAGAGAAGTAGAATATTCCACTCTTGGGTGGGGATAGGCCCAGTGACCTACACTCTTGGGCCACAATAGAAACCCTGTGTTTAGGTTTTGTGAGGTGCATTTAAAAAGAAAATCCTTTTTGTTGTTATAAAAGTGTAAATATCACAAAGAAGCACAAAAAACATGAACTGCTTCCAATAGTCTTCCTCCCTGCATTAATTTGTGGGGTTTGTTTGTTTTTTTGTTGTTTTTTTTTCAGGCACAACTTTTTTATTTTTTTTATTTTGTTTTTAAATCAGTAAAAGAAACTGGGTCCTAGAAGCTGCAGAGATCTAAGCCGCAGCAAGTTTGTGCATTCATTTTTTTTGTTTTTGTTTAAATAACTTTAACTGTCACACTGCTGGCAAACCTCATTTGCATGAAATTCTGCACCATACATACTAATTGTAGTAAAGGAAAAAAACAAAACACTACTCTAGAAGATAATTTTCACTGAAATCTAACCAAACTTTGTTAAGTGGATTGTGACAAGATTATAAATGATGTGAAAAATAACATTTTAACATTTGGCCACCAACTTTAAGAAAATGGTTTGCCTATACAAATTTTTGTAATTTTCAAAAAGGTAATATATTCTACCCTCATATGGTCCTCAGAATTAAAGCATAATGAACAGGAAAGAAAAGGAAAAGAATGCAACTGAGTGCTATGGCAGAACATCTTGCCAGAAGTAATTAATAAACGTAGAGTATATGCTAAATACCAAGTGCAGAATTTCATAGGGCCAACGAGATAACAGTCTATATTTTCACTTACACAAGCGAAGTGGATTTTGCAATTACCAGTTGCTTTAAATGCACCAAATAAAGCTTGGTGTATCCTAAAATGGATACTATAAGGTGCCACCTTAAGTTTTCCAGGCTGCAACTGTGCATAATTTTAAAATGTTTTTCTTAAATTTATTTATTTTTTTAAACATAACACGAGGAAGGTGTTAAAACTGGTATAATAGCTCAATAGAATAAATATTCCAGATTTTGGGAGGGATGAAGAGGGAGATATTCAGAACCCTTCTTTTACAACATCACCTCTTTCAATAAAGCCAAACGCCTCCTTCATGGCACAAACTACTCCCTGACAGCGGGCTTGTTTCTTTTTCAATAGCATAATGTTAAAAGCACTTGCAGCACCAGTATGTTTATTGTTATCAATTACGAAGTTTATTTTATCTCCAGTTTCCAGCTGAACATTCCCTTCAACATCTTCAGGGGTGTAAGTCAAATAAAACACTTCTTGTCCATTCATTCATTCTTCAGGGAGGATTTCTGGTTTTATCTTCACCAGTTTAACAGCAATCGGTTTCCCAGTCCGCCGGTCAGATGATACTTCAAATTCAACATCATCTAAAATAAAAAAGGTGCTGTTTGGACTAATGTTTTGCAAAATGATATTCTCACTTCTAAGCACTTGAACAGCCATAGAGAAGTGGTTCTCAAAAAATGTGATCCCTGGACTAGCAGCATCAAAATCACTGAATTTGTTTTTGTAGATATGCAAATTCTTGGGCCTAACTAAGTTCCTACTCAAAGATTAACTCTGGAGACCAAGCACAGCAATCTGTGTTTCATCGAGCCTTCCAGGTACTTCCTCTGATATATGGTACAATGCTTCAGATCCACTGCCTTACACCAGAATAGTGACTCTTAGCCTTAATTTTCATTTATACATATTAAAAATATATGAATCATAACTGTCAGCAAGTTTTTTCTTAAACCTTTCTGTACCTTAGTTTCCTCATGTGTAAAATGAGAACAAGTCCTAACAAGAATGCTGTGAGAAACAGTCAAAATAACACTCTTATAGCATGCACCTTGAGTATTTGGTACAGCAAATATTCATGTTAGCTACATGGTACTGATGTCATTTATCAGAGATGTTTTATAAAATATACCCAGAGACCTTATAACTTTAGTCCTTTAATAAGCCAAACATTTTCATATGTGAAAGTTATTTCTACGGTGTCAGCTGAGGTGAATTTCCATATAGTCCAAATGGTGACATTCGAAATCATTTTCTTTTAGGCACTATCAAAAACAGTACTTGGTAGAATAATTTTAAGTAACATTATAATAGCTAAAATATATTTACTGGCTTAAAATCTAATACATCAACAGTCATTATTAGAGAGGACAACAATTAAATCTTCCAAGAATCTACTGTAAAAACATCTTTTAGTCAATTAGTTGTTCGCCCCACAAAAAGACACCATCACAATGGAAATTAGGAATCTGCTCATTTATACAGACATACTTCAGTGCAACTAAAAAGAAACTTATTTTTATTCTTTAAACCACTCTGGAAAACACCCTCATGAAAAAGTGGACACGCCAAGAGAAATTCTGTGATTACATTTTTAAAAAAGTAGATTACCTCCTACTTTTAAGTCCTGCAGGTTGCCATTATACTGTGAACAGTGGAAGAAAAGTCTAGCTTGTCATTCTGAACACTGAATAAATCCGTAAGAGGTTAACAGTTTTTCAATAACCCCAGTTTCACGCAGTGCTGCTGAAGTACCATTGGGGTATCCATTGTGTCCATTGTTGTGGAGAAGGTTTGGATCAAAGCTCATCTCGAAGTGATAACCAAATATTGCACTTTCAGTAGTATTTGCTGATTCTTCTTTTTCAGCACACGTTTCAAAGGATGAAAGTTGCTAGTATTAAAAAAAAAGAGCGAGAGAAAAATGATCTACCAAGCTAATAAAGAATACAACTGCTGCTGCACCGGGCAATCTCACAGTACAGCACCGAAGAAAACAAGGACTACTAGCAGCGCTGGGAAGTGCTCTTTCAAAGCTGTTGAGGAGGCACAAACTTCTTGT
>CAUYPK010152384.1:0-60958 GCA_963574355.1 Loris lydekkerianus
AAAAAAAAAAAAAAAAAAAAAAAAAAAAAAAAAAAAAATAGACAGGCATTGTGGCAAGCACCTGTAGTCCCAGCTACTCGAGAGGCTGAGGCAAGAGAATTGCTTAAGTCCAGGAGTTTGAAGTTGCTGTGAGCTGTGACACTATAGCACTCTACCAAGGACAACATAGTGAGACTCTGTCCCAAAAAGAAAAAGAAAAAGAAAAAAATTAGCCACTGGCCTAAGCTTTTATGTTCCTTGTTTCTCTTCATCCTACAAGATTCCTAGAAATTTTCACAGCACTTCATTCCTTTTTTTTTTTTTTTTTTTTTTTAGAGACAGGGTCTCACTCTTGCTCAGGTTGGTCTTGAACATGTGAACTCCTCGGCCTCCCTGAGTGCTGGGATTACAGGCGTGAGCCACTGCACTGGGCTTTCATGCCCATTTCACCATTCCGGAAGCTGAGGCTCAAACAAAAGTGTCCTGCCTGAGGGCATGTGACTACCATGAAGCAGATGTGGGCTGTAAACTCTGTGTACCTCCAGTACCTTTGTTTATTTACTGGCAGGGGAGGGCCCTCCTGAGCATGCAGGAGCAGGTGGCTCAGTGTCCACTCTGTTGTCAGCCTCCTGTATTGTCAGGAACCCAGCAATCCCTGCAGGACCCTGGAACAGATGCAGGGGGTTGGGAGTTGGAGTTGATAGAAGCACTGACACATCTCTGGGATCTCATCCTTATAGAACCAGCTAATATTCCTAGCACTGACTTTGTGGGGAAAATAGGAACAAGTTCAACCCTGACCCTGAAACCTGCAGGGCCCAGCCCTGGTGCCAAGCCGTATCATTCATTCATTCATGGACTCATTCAGTGGATCCAGCCTCATGCTAAGAAGACACAAAGATTCTGTAGTTTCCCCATCTTCGAGTTGCTGGAGTGACAGAGCTGAATCTTCCCTGTTTCCCTGGTCAGAGCTGAGGCTGGAGAAGTCAGACCAAAAACAGTGATTAAATAGCAGGTAACAGCCGCACCCATGGCTCAGTCGGCAAGGGTGCTGGCCATACCACACCTAGGGTGGCGGGTTTGAACCCGACCCAGGTCTGCTAAGCAACAATGACAACTGCAACCAAAAAATAGCCAGGCTGGGCAGCGCCTGTGGCTCAGTAGGGTGCCAGCCCCATATACCAAGGATGGTGGGTTCGAAACCTGACCCGACCAAACTGCAACAAAAAATAGCCAGGTATTGTGGTGAGCGCCTGTAGTCACAGCTACTTGGGAGGTTGAGGCAAGAGAATCGCTTAAGCCCAAGAGTTTGAGGTTGCTGTGAGCTGAGCTGTGATACCACAGCACTCTACCCAGGGTGACAGCTTGAAACTTTAAATAAATAAACAGCAAGTAAGAAGTTGGGACTTTACCCTGAGATCACGGTGGGGCCATCATAGGGTTTTGAGAGAAGGTGGGACAGCTTCAGATAAAAAGTCCAGAGTGGGTGTAGGGGCCCAGGCTTATTCCAAGCACAGGCTGAGGCCACATGGGTTGGGAAACCAGTGCAGGAGACAGTAAGAAGTGGGGGTTGGAGTTGGGAGTGAAGATCAGAAAAGTTCCTATTTAAAGTGAGGGATGCCTGGAAGGAAAGAAAGATGAATGTCCAAGCCCTGTGGAGTAGGATAAACGGAAGCATGGACAGGCTTGGGGCAGGAGAGATCCTGACAGCCTTTGATAGCCTCAGAGCGTCGCCAGCTGCCCCCAACGCCAGACCCGCGTCCCCCCTCCCCTGGACAGAGATCAGATGTTCTGGTGGCTCCTTTCCAGCCTAAGGGTGGTATCGAGGGGGAGGTTTGCAGTGAAGTTTGCTTTGATCCTCTCTAACCCGGGCTCAGGATAGCAGAAGCAGGAAGGGATGGGAGGGTGCTCAGTTCTCCATGGAAATTTCCTTAGATCCAAGGATAGCTGTGTGTGGGCAGGGGGAGTGGCAACAGCCAAGATCAAATCCAGGCAGTCATGGACAGACCACTAAACCTCAGTTTCCCTCTTTGTACAATGGGGGTGACAGTAGAGTACTGGTAGGCTCAAGGGTATGTGATAGGCTCGGCACCTGTAGTTCAATGGATAGGGTTCTGGCCACATACGCTGGGACTGCGGGTTTGAACCTGGCCCAAGCCTGCCAAACAGCAATGACAACTACAACAACAACAAAAAAAAAGCTGGTAAGGGCGGTGCCTGTGGCTCAGTGAGGAGGGCGCTGGCCCCATATACCATGGGTGGCGGGTTCAAACCCGGCCCCGGCCAAACTGCAACAAAAAATAGCCAGGCATTGTGGTGGGCGCCTGTGGTCCCAGCTACTGGGGAGGCTGAGGCAGGAAGATCCCCTAAGCCCAGGAGTTGGAGGTTGCTGTGAGCTGTGATGCCACGCACTCTACTGAGGGCGACAAAGTGAGACTCTGTCTCTACAAAAATTAATTAATTAATTAATTAAATAAATAAATAGCTGGTAACATTGCCATTTGCATTGCATTGTGGTGGGCACATGTAGTCCCAGCTACTTGGGAGGCTGAGGCAAGAGAATTCCTTAAGCCCAAGAGTTTGAGATTGTTGCAAGCTGTGATGCCATGGCACTCTACTAAGGGCCACATAGTGAGACGGTCTGAAAAAACAAACAAAAAAAATTAATGCATTTCTGGGTTCCTTGTCTCCATTCCAGAAGATCCCTAGGAGTGCTCATACCAATCCATGCCCATTTTACAACTGAGTCTCAGACAGAAGTCTCTTGCAGGAGGGCATGTGGTTAACATGAAGCAGATGTAGGACTTAGTTTTGGTTTTTTTTTCTCTCTCTCTCTCTCTTTTTCTTTTTTGAGTCTGAGTCTCACTATGTTGCCCTCGGTAGAGTGTCGTGCGATCACAGCTCACAGCAACCTCAAACTCTTGGGCTTAAACAATTCTCTTGTCTCAGCCTCCCAAGTATCTGGGACTACAGGCACCTGCCACAATACCCAGCTATTTTTTTCATTGTAGTTGTCATTGTCATTTGGCAGGCCTGGGCTGGGTTCGAACCCGCCAGCTCCGGTGTATGTGGCTGCACCCTATCCACAGAGCTATAGGCGCCAAGCCTGGTTGTTTTTTTTTTCTTGAGAAGAGTCTCACTCTGGCACCCTGGATAGTGTCATGGCATCATAACTCACAGCAACCTCAAATTGGTGGGCCACGTGATCTTCTTGCTTCAGCCTTCTGAGTAGCTGGGACTATAGGCACCCACCACAATGCCCAGCTACTCTTTCTTTCTTTCTTTTTTCCCTTTCTTCCCTTCCTTCCCTTTCTCTCCTTCCTTCCTTCCTTTCTTTCCTTCCTTCCTTTCTTCCTTTCCCTTCTCTTCCCTTTCCCTTCCTTCCTTCCTTTTGAGTCAGAGCCTCAAGCTGTCACCCTGGGTAGAGTACTGTGGCATCACAGCTCACAGCAACCTCCAACTCCTGGGCTACCTCCCAAGTATCTGGGAGGACAGGCGCCCGCCACAATGCCTGGCTATTTTTTTTTGGTTGTAGTTCTGATTGTTGTTTGGAGGTCCTGGGCTGGATTCAAACCCGCCAGCTCAGATGTATGTGGCTGGCGCCTTAGCTGCTTGAGCCACAGCACCAAGCCCTTTCTTTCTCTCTTTCTTTTTTCTTTCTTTTCTCTCTCCTTCCTTTCCTTCTTTCCTTCTTTCTTTCTTCCTCCTTTCCTTTCCTTTCCTTTCCTTTCTTTTCCTTTCCTTTCTTTCCTTTTCTTTCTTTCCTTTCCTTTTTTTTTGAGACAGAGTCTCAATTTATCACCCTCAGTAGAGTGTGGTGGCATCATAGCTCACAGCAACCTCAAACTCTTGGACTTAAGTGATTCTCTTGCATCAGCCTCCCAAGAACTGGGGCTACAGGTGCCCACCACAATGCCTGGCTCTTTTTAGAGATGAGGTTTTGTTCTGGTTGAGGCTGGTCTCAAACTGGTGAGCTCAGGCAATCCACCCCCCTTGGTCTTTGAGAGTGGTAAGGTTACAGGAGTGAGCCACCTTGCCCGGTCTAGTTTTTCTATTTTTAGTAGAAACTGAGTCTTACTTTGCTCAGGCTGGTCTCAAACTTCTTATTTATTTATTTATTTATTTATTTATTTTGTAGAGACAGAGTCTCACTTTACCACCTTCAATGGAGTGCTGTGAAGTCACAGGACCCACAGCAACCTCCAGCTCTTGGGTTTCTGCGATTCTCCTGCCTCAGCCTCCCGAGCAGCTGGGACTACAGGCGCACGCCACGACGCCCGGCTATTTTTTGGTTGTAGTTTGGCCAGGGCTGGGTTTGAACCTGCCACCCTCAGTATATGGGGCGGGCGCCCTACTCACAGAGCCACAGGCGCCACCCAGGTCTCAAACTTCTGAGTCAAGCAATCCCCATCCTCTGCCCAGCCTCCCAGAGTATTAGGACTATTGGCATGAGCCACCACACCCGGCTGAGTTTTTAGTTGTTTTTGGTTTGTTTGTTTGTTTTTGAGACAAAGTCTCAAAGCCTCTGTTCCCCAGGCTAGGGTGCTGTGGTTCAGTGTATGTGGCTGGCGCTGTAACCACGCTGCTATGGGTGCCGAACCTCTTAGTCTCACTTTGTTGCCTTCAGTAGGGTGGTATGGCATCATGGCTCACAGCAACCTCAAACTCTGGGACTCCAGTGATTCTTCTGTCTCAGCCTGCCGAGTAGCTAGGAGGCCACCACAGCACCCAGCTACTTTTAGAGACTGGGGTCTCACACTTGTTCAGGCTGGTCTTAAACCTGTGAGCTCAGGAAATCCACTGGCCTCAGCCTCCCACAGTGCTAGGATTACAGGCATGAGCCTCCGCACCTGGCCAAGGCTAGGAAGTCTTCCACTTGAGTTCAAATCCCACATTGGTCAAACACAGTGGCTCATGCCTGTAATCCCAGTACTCTGGAATAATGAAGCAGGAGGATTGCTTGAGCTCAGGAGTTTGAGACCTGTCTGAGCAAGAGAAAGACCTGGTCTCTATTAAATAGAAAAATTAGCTGGGCATGGTGGCAGGTATCTATAGTCCCAGCTATTTGGGAGGCTGAGCCAGAAGAATCACTGGAACCAGTTTGAGGTCACGGTGAGCTATGATGCCATGCCACTCTACCGAGGGCAACAAAGTGAGACTCTGTTTCAAAAAAAAAAAGAGGCTCAGCACCCATAGCACAGTGGTTACAGCGCCAGCCACATACACCGAACTACAGCACCCTAGCCTGGGGAACAGAGGCTTTGAGACTTTGTCTCAAAAACAAACAAACCAAAAACAACTAAAAATCCAGCCAGGTGTGGTGGCTCATGCCAATAGTCCTAATACTCTGGGAGGCTGGGCAGAGGATGGGGATTGCTTGACTCAGAAGTTTGAGACCAGTCAGAGCAAAGTAAGACTCAGTCTCTACTAAAAATAGAAAAACTAGGCTGGGCAAGGTAGCGGGCGCCTTTAGTCCCAGTACTTGGGAGGCTGAAGCAAGAGAATCACTTAAGTCCAGGAGTTTGAGGTTGCTGTGAGCTATGACGCCACCACACTCTACTGAGGGTGACAAATTGAGACTCTGTCTTAAAAAAAAAAAAAAAGAAAGAAAGAAAAATGTAGCCAGGCATTGTGGTGGGTGCCTGTAGTCCCAGCTACTTGGGAGGCTGAGGCAAGAAGATCACTTGGCCCAACATTTGAGGTTCGTCCTTCCATTCCTTCCCTCCCTTCCCTTCCCTTCCCTTCCCTTTCCTTCCTTCCTTCCTTCCTTCCTTCCTTCCTTCCTTCCTTCCTTCCTTCTTTCCTTTCTTTCTTTCCTTCCTTTCTTTTGATGCCATGACACTATCCAGGGTGCCAGAGTAAGACTCTTCTCAAGAAAAAAAAAACAAAAACAAAAAAACAGGCTCAGAGCCTATAGCTCAGTGGATAGGGTGTCAGCCACACACAGGTGGTTACGGTGCCAGTCACATACACTGAGGGTGGTGGGTGTTTGAACCTGGCCCAGGCCAGCAAGACAACAATGACAGCTGCAACAAAAAATAGCTGGGCAGGGTGGTGCCTGTGGCTCAAAGGGGTAGGGCGCCGGCCCCATATGCCTAGAGGTGGCAGGTTCATACCCAGTCCTGGCCCAAAACTGTAAAAAAAAAAAAATAATAATAATAAAATAAATAAAATAGCTGGGCATTATGTCAGGCGCCTGTAGTCTCAGCTACTTGGGAGACTGAGGCAAGAGAATAGCTTAAGCCCAAGAGTTTGAGGTTGCTGTGAACTGTGACACCATGGTACTCTACCAAGGTCGACATAGTGAGACTCTGTCTAAGAAAAAAAAAAAAAAGGAGAAATAAAAAGAAAGAAGACTTCCTAGCCTCTAGAACCAGGTTTCCAACTTCAGGACTATGGGCCTTAGGAGACCACACTGCTCCTTGTAATGGACTGTGTAGGTTCTCTAACCTTAACACAGTAGGTGCTAATAGCATCCCCTAGTCATGTCAACCAAAAAATACTTCTAGACAAGTGTCCCCTGGGGAACTTGAATTGTCCCCAGGTGAGAACCACTGAGGTAGAAAATTCTCTGTAACAGGTATTTGATTGTTCACAGACAGTACTAGCCATGTAGCACAGAAGGGCCAGGTCCTGTTCTCAGCTCTGTATACGACCTAAATTCATGAAATCCTTACAACAACCTCATAAAGGTAGGCACAGCATTTATCCTGCTTATCAGAAGAGGAAACTGAGGCACAGAGCTTTGGTAAGTTGACTAGATCACACAGCTGGGGTTCTGCATCGCCTCCTTGAGTTTCTGAGGGTCCAGGAGCAGTCAGTGCCTCTCTTCCAGAGACTAGCACCTCTGTCCCCACAGCCCAGTGTTCCAGCAGTCCCACGGCCAGGGCCTGCTCAAGCTGTTGCCTTCTCTGTGTTTCCTTTTTGCTTTCTCAGCCCTTAAGCATCTGCCTAAACAACACTCCGAATTAAATTCCCTATATAAGAAGCCTGAGGAGGGTTGGAGTTGTCCACATCTTGGGAGAAATGTTCTCACCCTGATTCTCCCTGTGTGGTACAGAACAGTTGAACCACCCCATGTTAACAAATATCCATTAAAAATGTAAATGGGGAATGGCTGCAGTGGCTCACTCCTGTGATCCCAACACTTTGGGAGGACAAAGTGGGAGAATAATTTGAGCCCAGTAATTTAATAACGGCCCAGTTGACATAGTGAGATCCCATTTCTAAAAAAAAAAAAAAAAAATTGTAAATGGGAGATACTACAATCTAGCAATTTTGTGTCCTCCTTCCTCTCCTGTCCATGGGCTCAGGATGGCAAATCAGGGACATTTATAGCAAGGGTTATAAGAGTATAATATTGGAACACACATTCTTCAAACTCTCTCTTCTTGTCCCAACTGCCACAGATGCGACCTCTTGTCTCCCAAAAAAAAAAAAAAAAAAAAAAAGAGTATAATATTGGCTCAGCGCCTGTAGCTCAAGCCACTAGGGTGCCAGCCACAGACACTGGAGCTGGTGGGTTTGAATTCAGCCCCGGCCCGCCAAACAACAATGACAATTGCAATAAAAAATAGCCAGGCATTGTGGGGGTGCTTGTAGTCCCAGCTACTTGGGAGGCTGAGGCAAGAAAATTGCTTAAGACGGAGAGTTTGAGGTTGCTGTGAACTGTGACACCACGGGACTCTGTATCAAAAAAAAAAAAAAAAAAAAAAAAAAAAAAGAGTATAATATTGAAAATGACCATGACTCAGCGGCTAGGGAGCCAGCTACATACACAAGAGCTGGTGGGTTCTAATCCAGCCCATGCCTGCCAAATAACAATGACAACTACAACCAAAAAAAAAAAAAAAAAAAAAGCTGGGCGGTGCCTGTGACTCAAAGGAGTAGGGCACTGGCCCCATATAGCAGAAGTGGTGGGTTCAAACCTAGCCCTGGACAAAAACTGCAAAAAAAAAAAAAAAATAGATGGGTGTTGTGGCAGGTGTCTGTAGTCCCAGCTACTTGGGGCTAAGGCAAGAGAATCGCCTAAGCCCAAGAGCTGCAGGTTGCTGTGAGCTGTGATGTTACAGCACTCTACGGAGGGCAACAAAGTGAAACTTTGTCTCTTAAAAAAAAAAAAAAAAGAATGTCACACAGCATCATGTGCACTAAACATCTAAGGACACTTTATTTATTTTTTATTTTTTTAGACAGAGTCTCACTATTCTTACTATGTCGCCCTTGGTAGACTGTCTGGGTGTCACAACTGACAGCAACCTCCAACTCTTGGGCTTAAGCGATTCTCTTGTGTCAGCCTCCCAAGTAGCTGGGATTTTTTTTTTTTTTTAGCCAGGGCCGGGTTTGAACCTGCCACCTCTGGTATAGGGGGCCAGTGCCCTACTCCTTCAGCCACAGGCGCCACCCATAGCTGGAATATTTTATTTTTTTTGAGACAAAGTCTCTAGCTGTTGTCCTGGGTACAGTGCTGTGGTGTCCTAGCTCACAGCAACCTCCAAACCTCCAACTCTTAGATTCAAGGAATCCTCTTGACTCAGTTTTTCTATTTTTAGTAGAGACAGGGGTCTCAATTTTGCTCAGGCTGGTCTCAAACTCGTGACCACACACTATCCACCCATCTAGGCTTCTCAGAGTGTTAGGATTACAGGCATGAGCCACCTTGCCTGGCCTCCTACGGACATTTTATTTTATTAATATTTTATTTATTTATTTATTTATTTTCTGTGACAGAGTCTCAAGCTGTCGCCCTGGGTAGGGTGCTGTGGCGTCACAGCTCACAGTGACCTCAAACTCTTTGGCTCAAGCGATTCTCCTACCTCAGCCTCCCAAGTATCTAGGACTACAGGTGCCCACCACAACGCCCAACTATTTTTTTGTTGCATTTGCCATTGTTATCTAGTTGGCCTGGGCTGGGTTCGAACCTGCCAGCCTTGGTATATGTGGCTGACTCTGTAACCATTGTGATCACAACCAGTTACAGGCACCAAGTCTTTTTTATTTTTTTAAACAAACTCAAGCTGTTGCCCTGGGTAGAATGCTATGGCATCACAGCTCACAGCAACCTCAAACTCTTCGGGTTAAATGATTCTCTTGTCTCAGCCTCCCAAGTAGCGAAGACAACAGGTGTCCACCACAATACCAGGCTATTTTGTTGTTGTTGTAGTTGTCATTGTTGTTTTAGCTGGCCCAGGCCGGGTTCGAACCAGCCAGCCTCCTTGTATCTGGGCAGAGCCCGACCCACTGAGCTATAGGTGCTGCCCCTAAGGACATTTTATATGAGAAACATTATTGTGTGAACAGAGCAGGATGCAGACTCATGCTTAACAGCATGAGGCAGTGGTATAATAAAGAGCAAGAGAGGGCTCAGCACCTGTGACTTCAGCGGCTAGGGCACCAGCAACATATACCTGAGCTGGCAGGTTCAAATCCAGCCTGGGCCCACCAAACAACAATGATGTCTGCAACCAAAAAATAGCCGGGGTTGTGGCAGCGCCTGTAGTTCCAGCTACTTGGGAGGCGGAGGCAGGAGAATCGCTTTAGCCTAGGAGTTGGAGGTTTCTGTGAGCTGTGATGCCACGGCACTCTACCCAGGGTGACAGCTTGAGGCTTTGTCTCAAAAAAAAAAAAAAAAAAAAAAAAAAGTTTATTAGGTTTCTACTTTTTGCCTTCACAAAATTAAAAAGGCTTAAAATTTAATAACAATAACAATGTATAAGATAAGGACTAGAAACAAAAACCTCATAAAGAACAAACGAAGATAAATACATTCAGAAAAGAAATCAGATGATTGCTGCATCAAAATATTAAGCAATAACAATAATAATGCACAGCTCTGCGCCTGTGGCTCAAGCAGCTCAGGCACCAGCCACATACACCTGAGCTGATAGGTTCAAATCCAGCCTGGGCCTGCTAAACAACAATGACGGCTACAACCAAAAAATAGCCAGGCGTTGTGGCAGGCACCTGTAGTCCCAACTACTTGGGAGGCGGAGGCAGGAGAATCGCTTCAGTACAGGAGTTGGAGGTTGCTGTGAGCTGTGATGCCACAGCACTCTACCCAGGGCAACAGCTTGAGGCTCTATCTCAAAATAATAATAATAATAATAATACAAAGAAAGTAACATATTCATATTGTCAAATAAGAGTATGTCTATTATAGAATGCTTGGACTCTGAGGCGCAGTATGGAGTCATCAGTTAACTTTTTTTTTTTTCAAAGTCTCAAAAAATAGACAACTAATATTTATAAATAAAAGTAAAAGATAATTTCAAAAAATGGATCATGCCAAATCTTATAAACAATAGAAAAAGAAGAAATTCTTCAAAATCATTCTAGTTAATCTGGATACACCTGATATTAAAAATTGGAGAAAATAGGCTGGTCCGAGTGCAGTGGTGTTCACAACTAATTGATCACAACCAGTTACAGATTCCTTTGTTCCTTCTCCACTTCCACTGCTTCACATGACTAGCCTAAAAAAAAAAAAAAAACTGGAGAAAATATAGTATTACAAAGGGGAAATTACAAACATATTTCACTTATAAATGAGGATGCAATACCCTAAACAACATATTAACAAGTTGAATTAAAAATTAATGTTTAAATAATGTACTTTACTCAAAATTAAATTCAATTTATGGATTCACATTTTTTATGGGAATATACACATTACACACATCTATGTATATGCATGTATTATGGATGCAATATGTCCCCAAGAATACATAGGTTGTAATAATGTGACCCAGGACCTCAGAATGTGACCTTATTTGGAAATAGGGCCTTCATAGATGTAGTTAGTTGTGATGAGGTCATTAGGATGGGCCCGGATCCAATGTGTCTGTGAGTCTTTATACAAAGAGGAAGTCTGAACATAGACAAGCACACAGAGAGGCGGCCATGGGAAGACAGAGGCAGAGATCAGGGTGATGCTTTTATAAGCCCAAGAAAGCTGAGCATGCCAGACCCTCCCTCATAGAGGACCCAACCCTGCCCACAGCTTGAGCTTGGACTTCTGGCTTTCACACCTGAGAAAAGATAAATTCCCAGGCTGGTTGCAGTGGCACACGCCTGTTATCCTAACACTCTGAGAGGCTGAGGCAGGAAGATTACTTGAGCTCAGGAATTTGGGGCTATCCTGAGCAAGAGCCAGTTCCTTCCTCTACTATAACTAGAAAAATTTGGCCTGGTGTGGTGGCATTTGCCCGTAGTCCAAACTACTTGGGAGGCTGAGGCAGGAGGATTGCTTGAGCCCAAGAGTTTGAGGTTGCTGTGAGCTATGATGACACATGGCACTCTACCAAGAGTGACAGAGTGAGACTTAAAAAAAAAAAAAAATCAAAAATGTTGGCTGGGTGCTCATAGCTCAGTGGTTAGAGTGCCGGTCCCATGGAGGGGTGTAGGATTCAAACTCAACCTGGGCCTGCTAAACAAACAAACAAAAAAACAAAATCAAAATTATTTAAAAAATAATCTACTTTTACAAAAATTTGTGGGCTGGGCACCTGTGGCTCAAGTGGCTAAGATGCCAGCCACATACACCTGAGCTGGGGGGTTCGAATCCAGCCCAGCCCGTCAAACAACAATGATAGCTGCCACCGGGTGTTGTGGCAGGTGCCTGTAGTCCCAGCTACTTGGGAGGCAGAGGCTGGAGAATCACTTGAGCCCAGGAGTTGGAGGTTGCTGTGAGCTGTGATACCACAGCATTCTACCCAGGGCAACAGCTTGAGGCTCTGTCTCAAAAAAAAAAAAAAAAAAAAATTGTGAAGGATGTAAACTCAAATAATATAAATGTTGCTTGTCTGGGTGTGTGTGTGCGCATGGTTTGCATGAACTCTGGCTTATATAAATACAGTTTGGACTGAAGATGTCTTTGTTTTTCTAGAAGATATCCCTGCAGCAAGGCCTTTTTTTTTGTTAATGCCAAGAAGCGTGAAACTGCTTTCAAAATCAACTTCAAAACTCTTCATTTCTTTTTCTTTTTCGTTTGAGACAGAGTCTCATTTTGTTGCCCTTGGTAGAGTGCCATGGCGTCACAGCTCACAGGAACCTCAGACTCCTGGTGATTCTCTCAAGTGATTCTCTTGCCTCCCAAGTAGCTGGGACTACAGGTGCCCACTACAACGCCCAGCCATTTTTAGAGGCGGGGGGATCTCGCTCTAGTTCACGCTGCTCTGGAACTCATGAGCTCAGTCCGTCCGCCCGTCTCTGTCTCTCAGGGCCGAGGCTTACAGGCGTGAGCCACCGCACCCAACCCTTCATTTCTTTTTCTTTGTTTTCTTTCCTTCCCTTTTCCCTTTCCCCTTTCTTTTCCTTGACGGAGTCTCCAGCTGTCGCCCTGGGTAGAGTAACCCTGGCATCATAGCTCACAGAAACCTCCAATGCTTGGGCTCAAGCTATCCTCTTGCCTTAGTTTTTCTATTAGTAGAGAGGGGGGCCTCGCTTTTGCTCAGGCTGGTCTCGAACTCCTGAATTCAAGCAATCTACCCGCCTCGCCTCCCAGAGTGCTAGGCCTCAACAACCGCGCCCGGCCCCTTCTTCACTTCTTTTAGAAGTCTGGGAAAACCCTGAAATCTTTACGTGGCCTGGGAAGGCCGTTTCTATATAGCAATCTTGTCAATCAATCTGAAGGGGCGGGGCTCTCGAAGGCGGGCCTTCAGTAGATTTTTAATTGAGCAAACAGATGAAAGGGACAGGATTAAGCAACAGAGTAAGATCTGGAGGCTGGATCTGTCAAGAATCCAGGGTAAGTTTCTCTGCCTCAGCCCTGGACTGTATGTTGGGAAAGCAGGTTTGTGGAGACTTAATTCATATACCATTTAATGTACCCATTTAGTTGTATACTTCTTTGTTAGTATATTTACAGAGTTATGCAACTATCTCCACAATCTAACGTTTTTTAATTTTTTAAAGGCAAATAAGAGAAATATTTATTCCCAAATACCATACACATGTGGAGAATCACAAGCGTGACCACCACCTTTTTTTTTTTTTTTTTTAAGAGACAGAGCCTCACTTTATCACTCTCAGTAGAGTGCAATAGCATCGCAGCTCACAGCAACCTCCAACTCCTGGGTTTAGGCGATTCTCTTGCCTCAGCCTCATGAGTAGCTGGGACTATAAGTGTCTGCCACAACGCTCAGCTATTTTTTGTTGCAGTTTGGCCGGGGGCTGGGTTTGAACCCACCACCCTTGGTATATGGGGCCAGCGCCCTACTCACTGAGCCACAGGCGCCGCCTGCCACCACCCTTTTTTTTTTTTTTTTTGAGACAGAGTCTTACTCTGTTGCTGCCCCAGGCTAGAGTGCTATGGAAAGGAATTCCGCATCGATCACAGTATCCTCAAAGTCCTGGAACTACAGGTGCCCACCACCAGGGCTGGCTAATTTGTCTATTTTTAGTAAAAGGGGGATCTCACTCTTGCTCATTCTGTTTCAGAGCTCCTGAGCTTAAGGGATCCTTCCACCTCGGCCTCCAGAGTGCTAGGATGATAGGCGTGAACCACTGCACCCAGCCTCCACATTCTAATTTTAGAATTTTTTCTTTTTCTTTTTTATTATACACACACACACACACACACACACACACACATATATATATATAATTAATTAATTTATTAATTAATTTATTTAATTATTTTTTTTTTTTGCAGTTTTTGGCCGGGGCTGGGTTTGAACCTGCCACCTCTGGCATATGGGGCCGGCGCCCTACTCCGTTGAGCCTGTGGCATCACCTTTATTTTTTTAATTTTTGAGACAGAGTCTCAAGCGGTCACCCTGGGTAGGGTGCGGTGGTGTAACAGCTCACAGCAATCTCAAACTCTTGAGCTTAAGCGATTCTCTTGCCTCTGCCTCCCAGGTTGCTGGGACTACAGGCACCCACCACAACACCAGACTAGTTTTTGATTGTAGTCGTCATTGTTGTTTGGCAGGTCTGAGGTGGATTTGAACCCACCAGCTCTGGTGTATGTGGCTGGCACCTTAGCTGCTTGAGCTACAGGCGCCTAGCCTAATCACCTGTTTTTCAATAGTTGGGAGCCTATTCCAAAGAGTGGAATTGCCACTTGGTAATTTCATGTTTACTTAACCCTTGAAGGAACTGCCAGACTGTTTTCCAAAGCAGCAGCATCTGCCTTTTAGAAATTGACAGGATTCATTCATTTGTTTATTCAATGAATATGTATGGAGCAATGTTGTGGGTGCTGCAAAAGAAGGAAACAGATATAGGGAGAAAAAAAATCAGATGAAGTGTAGGGGACAGGGCACAAGCCTGGGAAGCCCTAGCTGAGCAGGTGATGTTTGAGTAAAGAGCTAAGGAGGTCACAGAGGGAGGCCAGCCAAAGGCCCACAGGTGGGAAGGAATGAAATGGCTCTTCAGGGTCTAACAGGTGATGGTCATCATCCAGTGACCCTAGGAGCATTCTAGGAGCATGTTAAGGGCAGAGGCAGTTCCAGTCCAGGACGCTAGAAGACCAGGCTGCTAGTCCATGTGCATGAGGTCCTGGCAGCCTTCCTTCATCATAATCTTTTATTTTCTTTTACACTTAAAAAAATTTTTTTATTCTTATTAATTTTTTTTAGTAGTCAAGTGAAGCAGTGGGAGTGAAGGAACAAAGGAATCTGTAACTGGTTGTGATCAATTAGTTGTAAACACCACTGCACTGGGACCAGCCTATCATCTTTTCCCAAATGGTTCCAGCCCAGGTCCCCATCCCAAGCATATTCATTGAATAAACAAATGAAAGAAGCCTGTCAATTTCTAAGAGGCAGATGGGAAAAAAGTCTGGCAGTTCTCCAAGGGTTAAGTAAACATGGAATTACCAAGTGATCCAGCAATTCCACTCTTTGGAATATGTTCACAGCGACTGAAAAGGTGTTTGAACAAAAACATGTACACAAGTGTTCATACCATTGTGATTTGTAATGGCCCCAAAGTGAAAACAACCCACATGTCCATTAACAAAGAATGGTTAAATGACACGTGCTATATCCCATACAATGGAATATGATTGGCCATTATAAAAAGAATCAAGTACGACCTACACTTCATCCTCAGCTACACAACATCTGAGCCACTTGGTCCTGGACATGTGCAATGTTACCACTGTGCAGGACAGAAAGCCGAAGCCCCATGGTGAAATGAGGCCCCGTGTCCAGAAGCTCTGGGCTCAGGGCTCAAAGAAGGGCCAAATTCTGCGGGCATCCAGGCCTTTTATTTATTTATTTTTCTTGAGACAGAGTCTCACTTTGTAGCCCGTCGTAGAGTGCTGTGGTGTCATAGCTCACGGAAACCTCTTAACTCTTTGGGCTCGAACGATCTTCCTGACTCCCAAGTAGCTGGGACTACCGGCGCCGGCTACAACGCCAGGCTATTTTTATTATTTATGTATTTATTTGAGGCACAGTCTTATTATGTTGCCCTCGGTAGAGTGCTGTATCACATCACAACTCACAGCAACCTCAAACTCTTAGGCTCAAGCGATTCTCTTGCCTCAGCCTCCCTGGTAGGTGGGACTACAGGTGCCTGCTACAACGCCCAGCTATTTGTTGTTGTTTGTTTAGCAGGCGAGGTTCAAAGCTACCCGCCCCATGCATGCGGCTGGCGCCCTAACCGCTGAGCTACGGGCGCTGAGCCCGCTGGGCTATTTTTTATACTCACTCTTGCTCAGACTGGTCTAGAACTCCTGAGCTCAGGCAATCCACCCACCTTGGCCTCCCAGAGTGCTAGGATTACAGGCGTGAGCCACCAAGCTTGGACTGTCAAAGCCTTTTAAATTGAGTGAATAGATGAGAAACTTTCCAGCGAGTTTTGCATAATGGTAGTTACAGATCCCACCTTGTCCTGCGTCAGGGGGCTGCTTCACAGGACCTTAACTCCCTCCCTAGTAACCTACCGCCAACCCCATGGCAACTGGGGCGGGTCCAACCCGGATCCCCAGCTCCTCTGATCCCGCAGGGGCGGGGAGTCTCCGCCTTCTCTCAGGGAGGAGTCCGCGCCGCGTCCACAGGCTCTTTAAAAGACTCCACCCAACGACGCATCCTGGCTCCTAGGATTGGTCCCGAGCGTGGCCGAGCGCAGCCGAACTTGACGCACTGCCCGCCTCCTTTCATACCCACCTCCCACGCGGCTTAGTAGTCTCCCAGGCCAATCGCAGATCGGCGCGCCGACATGTATCTGCATGGTCACGCCCCAAGGGAAGGTTGCACCCAATCGGACAGCTAGCCGCGGCCGTCACTAGCATGCCGGGGGCGGGACTGGGCGGGGCGGCCGCCAGGGGCGGGCTCCGGCGGTTGGTTGGAGCGACGCAGCAGTCGGAAGGTCCGGGAAAGTTTCTTTGGAGGTGAAAACAGCCGCAGAACTCGGGGCTTTGAGAGGGGGTTGGGGCGCGAGGGTCCCAGTGCCGGGGCGGGCCCTTCCAGGAGCTGTAGGGAACCGGCCCAGGCCTCCTGGGGGACGATTGCCCAACAAAGGATTCTTGGGGCGCCCGCCCTCGAGGACTTCTCCGCCCCCGGATTCGGCCGCCCCGAGTCCCGGGCCCGGCATTCCAGGGCTCCCCATCGGAGGGTGGCTGGGGACCCTAGTCACGGTCCTCTATTGGACAGTGGGCCGCCCCTCATCTCCCCGCGTCTGGGTTCCAGGTCCGGCCCGGAGCGGCCATGTCCCACGGCCCCAAGCAGCCCGGCGCGGCCGCCGTGTGAGTGCGCGCCCCCCACCGCAGCCCTCTCCGGCCCGTCCGATCTCCAGGACCTCCGCCCCGACCCCGCCTCCTCAGGGTCTTGACTGCCCTACCTGGGTCAGGGAGGTCCCCAAAGGCTTCTTCCCACACCCTGTCCTGAGCTCCTCACTCCCTGAGTCCATTCCCCAGCTAGGGAACCCTTTTGTCCCACCTCGAGCTCCTGTCCTCTGGATCCGACCCCCTCCTACCCCGCTTCCTCCAACTTACACTCCCCTCATTACCAGTTCTGCGGTCAGTGGGTGTGGGGGTAGGGAAGGTTCTAAGAGTCTGGTCCTCCTTGCTCCAGGCCGGCGGGCACCAAGGCTCCGGGCCCACATGGGGGCTTCGTGGTGGCTGTCAAGCAAGAACGCAGTGAGGGTCCACGCGCCAGCGAGAAGGGGTCCCACGAGGAGGAGGTGAGAGTCCCTGTACTATGCTGGGGGAGGCCCCGAGGTCTGGTCCACAGCTTGAAGCTCCGCCCCAGGCTAGATTTGAATTGGCTGTGGCTCCGCCCGCCGCCCAGAACTTAAGACCCCCGGCTTGAGCCAGATGCTATGCCCCACAACAGGTCCACTGCCATTCTAAGTCCATGCCACGCCCACCACCCAAGGCTAAACTCTCTCCGGTGCCGGAGGCCCGGGCCACTGCCTGTCCAGTGCATACCTCTGTGTGGGGCTGGGGGAGCACTTTCCCATGGTCCCTGTGGGCCCTTCCTCAGCAAGTGGCCACGCCCACCCCAAGGCAGCCCCATTCCTCGGCTCAAACCCCAACCCCACTACCTCGGATCCAGGGATACCCTAATCCTTAAGGTGGTAATCCTGACTAGGCCGTATATACCTCAAGCCCTGCCAGGTCCTGTCTCTTCACTAGGCCCCGCCTATGCCCCCCCAACCACGCCCATGCCACTATAGGCCCTGCCGAGCCCCGCCCCAGCTCTCTAGGCCTTTCCTAACTAAGCTGCGGGGTTCTGTAGCCAGTGAAGAAGCGCGGCTGGCCCAAGGGCAAGAAGCGAAAGAAGATTCTGCCAAATGGGCCCAAGGCACCTGTCACAGGCTATGTGCGCTTTCTAAATGAGAGGCGTGAGCAGATCCGTACGCGCCACCCAGACCTGCCGTTTCCTGAGATCACCAAGATGCTGGGCGCCGAGTGGAGCAAGCTGCAGCCTTCGGAGAAGCAGGTGGGAGTGGGCACCAGGTAGGCTCAGCCAGGTTCACTGATGGCCTCTCATCCACTGGGACACCCTGTAGACACATAATCAAGATTCCCATGTGGAGGGTTCTCCTTTCTGCCCCAAGACATGACCACGTGCAATGAGCTTTGGGGGAGGCCGAGTAGTAGTAGGCAGGAAGAGATCTAAAACTTAATGACCACTTATCAACCACCACCAATTTGCACCTTCTAAGTGGGATGTCAATAGGGCATTCCAAGTATGATGTAGCCTGGAGGTGGTAGCAGAATCATCAGTAAAGGTAGGAGTTGGGGGCGTGGCAAGCAGGCTGGGACACCAGGGACAAGGTCTCAGTAGTGGAGACCTCTGGGTGAGCCAAGCCTCCTGGTGCTGCCCATTGCCAGCGCTACCTGGACGAAGCCGAGCGGGAGAAGCAGCAGTACATGAAGGAGCTACGTGCCTACCAACAGTCGGAAGCCTACAAGATGTGCACTGAGAAGATCCAGGAGAAGAAGATTAAGAAAGGTGCGAGGCACTGGGTATAGTGGCCCCAACTACTCCTGAGGCAGGGGATTGCTTGAGTCCATGAGTTTGAGACCAGCCTGGGCAAAGAGTCAAGATCCTCTGTCTTGGGCCGGGCACCATGGCTTACGCTTGTAATCGCAGCACTTGGGAGGCCCAGGCAGGTGGACTGCCTGAGCTCACAGGTTCAAGACCAGTCTGAGCTAGAGTGAGACCCAGTCTCTAAAAATACCTGGGCATTATGGCAGGTGCCTCTAGTCCCAGCTAGTTGGGAGGCTGAGGCAAGAGAATCAGTTGAGCCCAAGAGTTTGAGGTTGCTGTGAGCTATGATGCCATGGTACTCTACCAAGGGTGACAAAGTAAGACTCTGTCTCAAAAAAAAAAACCAAACCAAAAAACCCTCTTTGTTCACAGCTCACAAAAACCTCCAACTCCTGGGCTTAAGGGATTCTCTTGACTCAGCCTCCCAAGTAGCTGGGACTACAGGCACCTGCCACAATGCCCTGCTTTTTTTTTTTTTTTTGGTTGTAGTTGTCATTTTTCTTTGGCAGGCCTGGGCTGGATTCGAACCCACCAGCTCTGGTGTATGTGGCTGGCTGGCGCCTTAGCTGCTTGAGCTACAGGCGCC
The DNA here is from genome assembly GCA_963574355.1 of Loris lydekkerianus. Classification (NCBI taxonomy): domain Eukaryota; kingdom Metazoa; phylum Chordata; class Mammalia; order Primates; family Lorisidae; genus Loris; species Loris lydekkerianus. Next base: position 19,012 of record CAUYPK010152384.1, read on the forward strand.
AAGCCAAGAGTCCTCTCTCTTAAAAAGAAAAAGAAATTATACTATTATTTCACTTGCTCTACATACTTCCTAGTAAAAAGAAATAAAGGTGGGAATGGCCCCAGCCCGCAGCAGTTTGGTGCCAGCTCTGTGGGAGGCTGATCCCAACTCAGGCAGACCCTCCTTCCTGGGAGTTTATACTCCTATGGAGACAAGAGACATACAATCAGTTGAGAATGAATAGGGCTTACTCAGTATAGACATGGCATGGAAGAGGGAGCTTGACCTAGGATAAATAGGGTTTTCCATGGAGAAGGGGATATTTGTGGGGTCAGTGGAGATCTGGGAGGTTGACCCTGCCCTCTTCCCTCCCCCACCAGAAGACTCTGGCTCTGGGCTCATGAATACCTTATTGAATGGACACAAGGTAAGCGCCCCCCACTCCCACCCAGGAAGTGCCTTATGAAAAATGGAGTCATCTCAGTCTCCTGAGCGAGTCAAAAGCAAAGCTCAGGGGAGGAAGCGATGGCTACTCATCCAAAGATGTGCTAGCAGAATTAGAGAAGCCACTCATGGGGATGTTCTTTAATTGACTGACTCAGGATGCTCCAGGAGACCCTCATGGGTTTGGAGGACATCAGAAGGGATGTGACTGCCGGTCAAAAAAAAAATTGCCTGGTGTCCTCTCACCTAGTGGGCGTAATGTAGGGGTATATGGCATACCTCCTGGGTGAGGGGCACCTAACAAATGCAAACAGTGTAACCTAATCATTTGTACTCTCATATTAATCTGAAATTAAAAACAAAACAAAAAGAAAACATTGCCACCTTGTTCCTTCGCCCCAGGGTGGAGACTGTGATGGCTTCTCCACCTTCGATGTTCCCATCTTCACTGAAGAATTCTTGGACCAAAACAAAGGTGAGCGTTAATCGCGGTCCTAAGCAAGTGGTGGAAGAAAGTGGGTCAAGAGGGCGCCAAGGCTGGAGGGTGGTCGGGTGCCGCCCCAGCCCTGGGAGCTTACCTGTGGCTAGAGAAGTAGAGACCCTAGGCCAGGCAGGGCACAGCCAAGCTAACTACTCTGACACAACCCCCACCTCCTGCAGCGCGCGAGGCAGAGCTGCGGCGCCTGCGGAAGATGAACGTGGCCTTCGAGGAGCAGAACGCGGTGCTGCAGAGGCACACTCAGAGCATGAACAGCGCACGCGAACGTCTGGAGCAGGAGCTGGCGCTGGAGGAGCGGCGAACGCTGGCGCTGCAGCAGCAGCTTCAGGCGGTGCGCCAGGCACTCACCGCCAGCTTCGCCTCGCTGCCGGTGCCGGGTGCGGAGGCCACGCCCCTCTCCAACCGCCCCCACCTTCCACCGCTTGCCCCGCCCCAGCTCCGCACTTCCCTCCAGCCTTGGGCCTGTCTCCCCCCAGCTGCCCCGCCCCTCCAGCGTGCCCCGCCCTCGACGCCAGCGCCTGGTCTTCTCCCTCCCTTGAATTCACTGCAGCTGGGTTCCTGTGAACCTCGCCTCTGTTCCTCTTCCCTGAGTCAGCGGGTCCGGTGGCTCCAGGCATCGCCTTCCGCCGGCCTCTCCCTTGCCCATCCTACGCATCTGGCCCTCGACCTCTGGGCGCTGACCCCACCTCCTTGCTCTTTCCCGACCACCCCTAGCTTTTCCCCGCCTTACTTCCATTGGCCCCGCCCACGCTGGCCCCAGCGACCCGTCCCTATCCCCTACCCTCCTTCCAGGACTGTCCCTAGCTGCCCTTAGCACTCACTGAACGCCCCCCTCACTGACCCTTGTATCGTTATCACGATCTCACCCTCGCCAGCCCCCTCCTGCTCTCAGTTGACCTAGCCTGAGAGACTTGCCCTCCCTGACCCTCCCAGCCCCACCCCGCGGTGGGCCTTTGAAGGGCCCCGCCCTCACAGATTACCAACCCTCTGACCTCTGCTCCCGTGAAGCCCGGACCTTGTGACCCTCCCACACCCGCTCCGGGCCCAACTGACCGGTCCTCCGCCTACCCTCCTTAGGCACTGGCGAGACGCCCACTCTCGGCACCCTGGATTTCTACATGGCCAGGCTGCACGGCGCCATTGAGCGCGACCCCGCCCAGCACGAGAAGCTCATCGTGCGCATCAAGGAGATCCTGGCCCAGGTCGCCAGGTGCGTGTGGGGCAGGTGCGGGGTTGTGTCGGGCTAGACCTGGAAGTAGGCGCCAGAGTGGGGCCCGAGTTCTGCGAGAGCCACCAGGCGGGATTGGGACGCGGGGTGTCATCTGCAGCGGGATCTTCCTCCAAGGCCCCTGCCGTGGGTAATGGAGATCCACCTGAGGGGCTTCTGTGACGCAGCCGCCAATGACTGGAGGGTAGGGTCGCCGATCAGGCTGTGCCTGTGTTAAATGCCGCGGGGTGGGATCCACGTGGGACCCCAAAACCTCCCCAAAGCTTTTCAGGGTGCATCCCAGCTGCACTAGTTAAGCGGGGACAGCTCCAGGACCCCCACCCTGTCATCTCTTTGGAGGAGCAGAGGGAGTGTCATCATGGGTTCCCCAGGACTGGGGTGGGGGCTGAGAGGTGATGGGGTCCCCATCACACACCTCTCCTCTCTGTCCCGTTGCAGTGAGCACCTGTGAGGGGATGGCCGGCTCACAGATTCGGAGAAGCAGCTCTGGGTGCCAATGGCCTTTTCCCCAGCTGCACCCGCGTGGACGGGAGGCTGGGGGTCCACCCTTTGGGGCCAGGCCTGATCCTGCACCTTGAGGATTCCAGCCTCCCTAAAATGAAATTTCTACAGCATCCCTTTGGTTTCCAACCTCCTCAGTCCCCTGAACCCAGAGAAAGCACTCAACATGGGCTGTAAACCCAGTACCCTGGGGTTGGAGCCCAGGAAGACCACACACCTCAACACCTGGTATCAGGCTGGCTCTTCTGGACCACCCCTGGGAGGAGGGCAGATAAAACTCTCATGCCTAGCTTGCTGTAGGATCCCAGAGTTACTCACTGCAAGGAGGGCCATGAGGTAATGCCACACAGGCAGGGGTCCCTCCAGACAGATCCTGCATCCCAGAGTGGGGGGAGCTGGTATCGCCCATCCTGCCCTGGTTCAGCTGAGGACACTTGGCAGAGGCAGGCTCTTCTCAGACTTTTAAAATAAAAGAAGTGGAATTCGTGTTTCAAGCTTTTGAGTGTGTAAGGTTTTTTGGGGGTTAGGGATGTGGATTGTCCAGGTGATGTGCCCAGAGTCCCAATGATACCCCTGCTGGGGACACCAGGCCTGCTCTCTTAGCATCTCAGAGCTTGCACAGTCCCTGTTTCTTACATGGGGAAACTGAGGCCCCAATGTGCCCAGGCTCACAGAGCAAGTCTGTGCCAAGGTAGGGACAGCCATCTGCCCCCATGCTCATACCCATGTGGCCATGACACACTCAGGGGACAGACATAGCTATTCAATCCATCCTTCAACCTGTCTTCCTGACAGGGATTCACTTACTGGTGAAGCAAGCTTAGGCAGGGAATTTTGTTTATTATGGTAAAATACATAGTATAAATCTTAGCATATGAGCCATTTTAAAATGCACAATTCAGTAGCATTTAGTACATTCACAAAAATGTGCAATCATTACCTCTAATTCCAGAACATTCTCATCACCCCAGAAGGAAGCACCATCTCCATCAGCAGTCACATCCCATCCTCACCCCCAGCTCCTGGCACCCACAAATCCACATCTTATCTCTGTGGATCTACCTGTTGTGGACATTTCATATAAATGGAATCCCACACTGTGTGTCCTATGTCTGCTTCTATCACTGAGTATGATGTCCTAAGGTCCACCCACACACTGCCTGTATCCCAGCCTCCTTCCTTTTTGTGGCTCAGTGATCCTGTGTGGATGGACCATGTTGTCTTTATCCATTCATCTGTGGATGAATATTTGGGCTATTTCTACCTTTTGTTTTGTTTTGTTTTGGTTTGGTTTTTTGTGAGACACAGCCTCAAGCTGTCACCCTTGGTAGAGTGCTGTGGCATCACAGCTCGCAGCAACCTCCAACTTCTGGGCTTAAGCAATTCTCTTGCCTCAGCCTCCCAAGTAGCTGGGACTACAGGTGCCTGCCACAACACCTGGCTATTTTTTGGTTGTAGTTGTCGTTTTTTTTTTTTTTTGTAGAGATAGAGTCTCACTTTATTGCCCTTGGTAGAGTGCCATGCATCACATAGCTCACAGCAACCTCCAACTCCTGGGCTTAGGCAATTCTCTTGCCTCAGCCTCCCCAGTAACTGGGACTACAGGCGCCTGCCACAATGCCCAGCTATTTTTTGTTGTTGTTGTTGTTGCAATTTGGCCGGGGCAGGGTTTGAACCCGCCACCCTTGGTATATGGGGCTGGTGCCCTACTCACTGAGCCACAAGTGCCACCCAGTAGTTGTCATTGTTGTTTGGCAGCCCCAAGCTGGATTTGAACCCGCCAGCTATGGTGTATGTGGCTGGCGCCTTAGCCGCTTGAGCTACAAGCACCGAGGCTATTTCTACCTTTTGGCTGTTGTGACTCATGCCACTCTGAACATTTGTGTACAAGCTTCTGTTTGAACAATACTTTCAATTTTGTTGTATAGATGGATTGCTAGTAACTGTGTCTCATTTATTGAGGAAGTTTCCCAGAGAGTTCTGTTTAATGGAATGTTAAAGACATCCTAAAAAGTTGGAAGAACAATTTGACAAGAACCCATTCTGTGGGTTGAAATGTCTTCTCCCCTTCTGTAAATACGGTGCAGTCCTAAACTCAGAACTTCTGAATATGACCTTATTTGGAAAAAAGTCATTGTGGATATAATTAGTTAACATGAGATCATACTGAGGTAGGGGTGGGCCCTTAATCCAATGTGACTGGTGTCCTTATAAGAATAAAATTTGTTTCATTTTGTTTTGTTTTTGAGACAAGAGTCTTACTCTCACCCTAGGTACAGTGCCATGGCATCACAGCTCACAGCAACCTGAGACTTTGAGGCTCAAAAGATCCTCTTGCCTCAGCCTCCTAAGTAGCTGGGACTACAGGTACCTGTCACTACAGGTACCTGTCACAATGCCCAGCTAGTTTTTCCTACTTTTAGTAGAGATGGGGTCTCACTTTTGCTCAGGCTGGTCTCCAACTCCTGAGCTCAAGCAAGTCACCTCCCTTGGCCTCTCAGAGTGCTGGGATTACAGGCATGAGCCACTGTGCCCAGCCCAAGACTAAGATTTGGACATAAACACAGAGAGGAGACAGCCATGTGACAACAGAGACTGAGATTGGATGAGTCTACAAGCCAAGGTATGCCAAAGTTTGCCACCCATGACCAGAAGCTATAGAGATGAAGACAGATTCCACCCGGAGTCTCAAAGGAGCCCAGCTCTGCCGATGCTTGATCTTAAAATTCTAGCCTCCAGAACTGTGGAAGAATATATTTCTGTTGTTTTATGTCACCCAGTTTGTGGGTCTGTAAGCCCTAAGAGGAGACTAATACAACCTTATACTAACAACCTTTCTCCAGTCCCACTCCTCCCTGGAATGGACATTGCCCCTCAAATTTAGAGTTTATCATTCCCAGCCAGGGCTTTCTCTCTAAAAAAGTAGCCTTTGGGGCCAGGTGTAGTAGCTTACACTTGTAATCCCAGCTCTCTGGGAGGCCAAGGTGGGTGGATTGCTTGAGCTTGGGAGTTGGAGACAAGACTCCATCTCTACTAAAAAATATAAGTAGAGTCCAGGCTTGGTGGTTTACACCTGTAATCCTAGCACTCTGGGAGGCCAAGGCTGGTGGATTGCCTAAGGTCATGGGTTTGAGACCAGCCTGAGCCAGAGTGAGACTCCCCCACCTGTCTCTAAAAAAAATAGCCGGGCATTGTGGCGGGTGCCTGTAGTCCCAGTTACTCAGGAGGCTGAGGCAAGAGAATCACTTGAGTTCAGGAGTTTGAGGTTGCTGTGAGCTAGGATGCCACAGCATTCTATTCAGGACAACCAATTGAGACTCTGTCCAAACAACAAAATAAAAATAAAAAGTAGCATTTTCGGGGCGGTGGCTCACACCTGTAATCCCAGCACTTGGGAGGCCAAGGCCAGTGGATCGCCTGAGCTCACAGGTTTGAAACCAGCCTGAGGAAGAGCAAGACCTCGTCTCTAAAAATAGCTGGGCATTGTAGCAGATGCCTGTAGTCCCAGCTACTTGGGAGGCTGAGGCAGGAGAATCACTTAAGCCCAAGAGTTTGAGGTTGCTGTGAGCTGTGATATCATAGCACTCCACCGAGGGCAACAAAGTGAGACTCTGCCTCAATTAAAAAAAAAAAAAAAAAGTATTTTACAGCAGTTTGGTTTTTGTTGATTTAAAATTTTGTTTTGAGTAGACAATTCAGAGGGTTTTACCATATTCACAAAGTGCAAATATCATCTCTGTCTAATTCCAGAACATTTCATTACCCCGAAAAGCAGCCCTGTCTCTATCAGTAGTCACTCCCCAGTCCCAGACTCAGACACTTACATCTACTAATCCACTTTCTGTCTCTGTGGATTTTCCTGTTCTGGACACTTCACATAAACAGAATTACACGTTAATGTGGCCTTTTGTATCTGACTTCTTGTCACCATATATTATGTTTTCAAGTTTCATCCATGTTGTAGCTTATATTAATAGTAGGTTTTGCAAATTTTATAACTTTTTTTTTTTTTTTTTTTTTGAGACAGAGCCTCAAGCTGTCACCCTGGGTAGAGTGCTATGGCATCACAGCTCACAGCAACCTCCAACTCCTGGGCTCAAGCAATTTTCCTGCCTCCGCCTCCCAAGTAGCTGGGACTACAGGTGCCTGCCACAATGCCCGGCTATTTTTTGGTTGCAGCCATCATTATTGTTTGGCGGGCCCGGGCTGGATTCGAACCCACCAGCTCAGGTATATGTGGCTGGCACCTTATCTGCTTTAGCCATAGACCATAGACGCCAAACCAAATTTTATAACTTTTTATAAACTTTCTTACATTGTCCAAAGCCTTCTACAACCTGTCTTTCTCTATTGATGTTTGGTTTATGAGATTCTTCCAAGACAGGCCCTGTGTGGACCTGCTGTGTGGCATGCTAGCATAGGATGGGAATGCTGTTTATTGGGCCAACATTCTTGTGTAAGAATTTTGATGGATAATACCTTTCCAGAGTTGCATTCCAGGGGATTTTTACAGATACCTCTTGATGTCTCTTCTTCATCAAGTGAAGAAGATGTGACCCAGAGATCCATTCATTCCCTGACAAAGGATTGTCTGAGTATCCACTGTGTGCCAGGCACTGTGCACTGGGTACAGGGACACAGCAGGGGAACAAAAGACACAAAACCCCTGTCCTCCTGGGGCTGACACTCCAGTCAAGGAGACAGACAGAACACAGTATGTAATAAAATATCTGATACATCAGGCTTGACCCCAGTATCTCAGTGAGTGGGGCACTGGCCACATACACCAAGGCTGGTGGGTTTGAGCCCGGCCTGGGCCTGCTAAACAACAATGACAACTGCAACCCCAAAATAGCCAGGTGTTGTGGCTGGTGCCTGTAGTCCCAGCTACTAGGGAGGCTGAGACAAGAGAATTGCTTAAGCCTAAGACTTTGAGGTTGCTGTGAGCTGTGATGCCATCACCATGGCACTCTACTCAGGGCGTCATAGTGAGATTCTGTCTAAAAAAAAAAAATGTATATGTATATCATACATCAGATGGCACCTTCAAGTGCAGGGCAGAAAAATTAAATCAGGTAAAGAACATTGAGGGGTGGTGAGAGGAGGTAACATTGGACCAAAGAGCTGAAGAAATTTGGGTGAATGAACCACAAAGAGGTCTGAGGAAAGTGTTCCAGGCAGCAGGCATAGCCCATGCAAAGGCCTGGGGCAGGACTGTGCCTGGTGTGTTGGGGGCTCAGTGAGGAGACAGGTGTGGCTGGAGCAGAGGAAGAAGGGAGAGGGGGAAGAAGGGGAGACCAGGGAGGGAACAGGGTAGGTTGTTTAGGGCCATGTGAGCAGCAGGGACAACTTGGGGGTTTGATCCTGAGAAAAGTAGAAGGCAAGGAAGGCTGTGGATAGAGGAGGGACAGGATGTGGCTCAGGTTATATCAGCATTACCATCCCTCTCTACCTGTTAAGATTGTCGTGAGGATTAAGTAAGCCTAGGCGAGAGCCAGAGTTGGGGTGCTCTTAGCTGCTGTCGTGCCCCTCATTTGTGATCCTTGTTATTCCAGGTTACAAAGCTCAGGACCCCTGAGGACTGACCGCCAGGCGTAACTGGGGAGGGCGCCGCTGACCCTGACAGGGCCCGGACACCTGGGGCTGTTCCCCCATCCCACCGCGTTCTCCTCACGCTCTCCCATCCCCCTCCCTCGCCGCCACGAACCCTATGGTGTCGCCTTCCCGGGCAGCTCAGGTTCCCGGATCCCCTTACCCGGGCGGCTCGACTGTCTCACCCTGTGGGGGGGAGGGGAGGCTGCAGGAAGCGGCGGATCCGGTGGTGGCGACAGCGGCGGCCCGGGTGGGTGACCCAGCTTCCCCAGATATGGAAAGCACAGCGGCCAGCGAGGCCCAGGGGGCCGAGACCCCACGCGCGCCCACGCCCCCGCCCTCGCCCTCTGAGCCCCCGGCCGCGCCCCGCGTGCGTCCGCGCCTGGTCTTCCGCACGCAGCTGGCGCACGGCAGCCCCACGGGCAAGATCGAGGGCTTCACCAACGTCCGCGAACTCTACGCCAAGATCGCCGAGGCCTTCGGGATCGCGCCCACCGAGGTGAGGACCCAAATGCCCTCACCCGAGGCCACTGGCTTGATGGCTATAGGGTTCTCCCTGGAAGGGAAACCCAGATACTGGAATTTCAGGGAGAGGGGTGAGAGGGCCCCATCACCAGATCTCAGGGACTCTCCTCTCAGATCCTGGTGTGCCAAACCCCAAGGACACCCTTGCATGCATCGCGCAAAAGATAAGCGGTTCTTAGTGAATTCCTAGATCTAGGGGGAACCCGCTCCTCGGACCCAGATAGGAGCCTCTGAACTCAGCCCCTGGGGAAGCGGGTCTGTGATTCCGGGTGCAGCTGGGTTGGTGTTTCAGGCAGCCCTCTTACAGGTGGAAAGCCAGAAGCCCCATGGGATTGGGGGGTGCCCTGGCAGTTTTCCTAGTCGTGACTTCGCTGCCCCCAGGGGGACACCAGCAGATTAATGACCACCTAAAAAACAGAGGGCCTGGGAAGTGAGGGCACCAAAGGGCTAAGCCTAGAAGTTGGAAATAGGGCAGGAGAGGGGTCTCCTTATGCCCGCATCCGCCTGCTCACCCTCCTCTTCAATTTGGGGGTCCCAAGCCCCTCCATTTCCCACGGTCTGGGATCCTGGGTCAGTTTTGTGCCTCTTTTGGCCTCAATTTCCCTATCAGGCCTCTCTACCCATGGCTCTGCTGGTTCCTGCACTGTGGTTAATTCTGGGGTCCTGTCTCCTCTGTGTAGATCCTGTTCTGCACCCTCAACAGCCACAAAGTGGACATGCAGAAGCTGCTGGGGGGTCAAATAGGGCTGGAGGACTTCATCTTTGCCCACGTGCGTGGTGAGACCAAAGAGGTAGAGGTCACCAAGACAGAGGATGCTCTGGGACTGACTATCACGGACAATGGGGCCGGCTATGCCTTTATCAAGGTGCCTGAGGGATGGGGGAGGGTGATTTCCTGGGTGCTCAGTGCTCTTAGACCTTTCTGGATCTAAGTGAGGCTGTGAATCCTGGAGGTGGGTGTTTGGGGCTGCCTCATGAGTGATTCTGGGTCCCTGCAGAGAATCAAGGAAGGCAGCATTATCAACCGGATTGAGGCCGTGTGTGTGGGTGACAGCATTGAAGCCATCAACGACCACTCTATTGTGGGCTGCCGCCACTATGAGGTGGCCAAGATGCTACGGGAGCTGCCCAAGTCCCAGCCCTTCACCCTGCGCCTGGTGCAGCCCAAGAGAGCCTTTGGTGAGTGCCCCCTGGGGCCCAGGGGCAGGCAGGGTGGAATTCTGAGGGTGCTCAGGACAGAGGAGAATAGGGGGATGGGACAGGGAGGACGGTTCTAGATACATCTGGTGTATGACAGGGAGCTCATGGCACTGTGTCAGGTAGGTAGGTAGTTTCTAGATTGGTATAGTCAGTCTGAGAGGGATAGGGGGCAGTTTGGACAAAGTGAGACAGAGTGAGGCATCTAGACCCACTCAGGAGCCTGACTAGGAACTTTAAAAGTAGTACTTTAGCTGTGCACAGTGGCACATGCCTGTAATCCCAGTGCTTTGGGAGGCTGAGGTGGGAGGACTGCTTGAGGCGAGGTTGAAAACCAGCCTGGGCAACACAGCAAGACCCCATCTCTATAAAAATAATTTTAAAAATTAGCTGGGCATCATGGCACAGGCCTGTAGTTCTAGCTACTCAGGAGGCTGAGGCCAGGAGTTGGAGGCTGTGCTGTGATCGTGTCACTGCACTCCAGCCTAGGGAACAGAGCAAGAGACCCTGTGTCTAAACAAAAAAGTAGTTCTTTGAGATCATGGTAGGTTTTCAAAGTTAGTTCTAGAATGGAGCTTTTGAAAAAGTAGCTTGGGACTCTGGGAGGCCAAGACAGGTGGATTGCCTGAGCTCATGAGTTTGAAACCAGTCTGAGCAAGAGTGAGACTCTGTCTCTAAAAATAGCCAGGTATTGTGGCAGGCATCTGTAGTCTCAGCTACTTTGGGGGCTGAGGCAAGAGAATCACTTGAGCCCAAGAGTTTGAGGTTGCTGTAAGCTGTGATGCCATGGCATTCTACCAAGGGTGACAAACTGAGACAGAAGAAGAAGAAAAGAAAAGAAAGAGAAGCCTGGAACTGTTCCCATTCAGGAATGAGATAAGCTGCTTACTCTAGAATATGTTTGTTTGTTTGTTTGTCTTGAGGCAGAGTCTTACTTTGTTGCCCTGGGTTGAGTGCCATGGTATCACAGTTCACAGCAACCTCAAACTCTTGGGCTCAAGTGATCCTCTTGCCTCAGCCTCTCAAATAGCTGGGACTACAGGCACCCACCACAATGCCCACCTAGTTTTTGTATTTTTGGTAGAGCTGGGAGGTCTCACTCTTCTTGCTCAGGCTGGTCTCGAACTTGTCAGCTCAAGAGATCCACCCACCTCAGCCTCCCAGAGTGCTAGGATCAAAGGCGTGAGCCACTATGCCCAGCCTAGAATATGATTTTGCAATTGGCTGGGTGCAGTGGCTTATGCCTATGATCCTAGCACTCTGGGAGGCTGAGGTGGGTAGATTGCCTGAGCTCATGAGTTCAAGGCCAGTCTAAGCAAGAGTGAGACTCTGTCTCTAAAAAATAGCCAGGGCGGTGCCTGTGGCTCAAGGAGTAGGCTGCTGGACCCATACACCAGATGTGATGGGTTCAAACCCTGCCTCAGCCAAAAAAACTGAAAAAAAAAAAAAAAAAAAATAGCCAGACAGGGCGGCACCTGTGGCTCAAAGGAGTAGGGCGCCAGCCCCCTATGCCGGAGGTGGTGGGTTCAAGCCCAGCCCTGTCCAAAAACTGCAAAAAAAAAAAAAAAAAAAAAAAAAGCCAGACACGTGGTGGGTGCCTGTAGTCCCAGCCACTCAGGAGGCTAAGGCAAGAAGGTCACTTGAGCCCAAGAGTTTGAGGTTGCTATGAACTATGACACTATGGCACTCTACCAAGGTGACAAATGAAAACTATGTCTCAAAATATATATATATATATTGTTTCTGGGTGGTGCCTGTGGCTCAAAGGAGTGGGGCACCAGCCCCATATGCTGGAGGTGGTGGGTTCAAACCCAGCCCCAGCCAAACACTGCCAAAAAAATATATATATATAATTTCTTAGACTCAGCTCTATGATACTGGGGCCAGATCATTGTGGTGGGGCATCCTGGGCACTGTGAGGTATTGAGCAATGACCCTGGCTTCAATCTATCAGATGCCTGTAGCATCCACATACATACCAGCTGTGACAACCAAAAGTGTTTCCAGACATTGCCAATACCACTTGAGGGGCAAAATCACCCCTTAATTGAGAACCTTTGCTCTAAAATGTATATCGTCCTGTTTATTTCAGATTTTTAAAAATAGCTAGACTTTCTCAATGAAGGAAGCAGCGTGTTGATTTAAACATGCTGGCACAATGTCTTTATCTCATCATGGACTGGCCCTTTGGGTAGCATCATTCCAGAGCAAGAGGTTCTAGAGGTGCCCTGGCACATCTGAAGAGATATCCTAGGCAGGGAAAGTGGGCAGCACTGGGTTTGGGGGTTCTCGGTCTGCCCTGTATCACCACTGTGAACTTTAAAAGCCATGACTAAAAGTTAAGAAGAAAGAGTGAGGCTAGGTGTGGTGTCTCACACCTGTAATCCTAACAGTCTGGGAGGCTGAGATGGGTGGATTGCTGGAGATCAGGAGTTCTATACCAGCCTGAGCAAGAGTGAGAGCCCATCTCTAAAAAGTAGCTGGACGTTGTGGTGGACACCTATAGTCCTAGCTACTCAAGAGGCTGAGACAAGAGGATCACTTGAGCCCAGGAGTTTGAGGTTGCTATGAGATATGATGCCATGGCACTCTATGGAAGGCAAAATAGTAAGACTCTGTCTCAAAAAAGAAGAAAGTGAGTTCTACAGCAAAAACTTACCTAAATTGACTCTCCAACCACAAACAGTGTCATAAGTAGTCCCTTCTAGACTCATTTGAAGAGGAGGAGGAAGGTTTGGGATGCAGGACAGGCATATTGGTTCTAGACCTATTCTATTATAATTCTGGACTCATGGTTTAGTTTCTTGGGGACAGGAAGAGAATTCCATGGGGTCTCTGGAGATTCACTCCGTGGACTTAAGAAGGACTTTGAAGGGGAAGAAGGTTCTAGAAAGGCTCAGCTGGTGGCTTCTCAGGGTTTTGCCAAGGTGTGGATCCATTCAGAATACATGCCTGCTGCCTACTCTGTCCCTTCCAGATATGATTGGCCAGAGAAGCCGGAGCAGCAAATGTCCTGTGGAAGCGAAAGTGACCAGTGGGAGGGAGACCTTGCGGCTTCGTTCCAGGGGGGCTGCCACAGTGGAGGAAGTGGTGAGTGAAGGGGACAATAGTCTTCTAGGGCTCTTGCACCTAGAACTCAGCTGCTGAATGTGGTACAGCTGTGGATGAGATGCTCTTCTCAGAGTCTCAGTTTCCCTGCTTGCAGAATGGGTCTTCATTGAAAGGTGGGGAAGTAATACTAAGGACTGGGGTAAGCTCCAGTCTGCTTTTCCCTCAGGTGGGAGCCAGGAGGGGGCTGAGCTGGAGCCACCAGAGGCTTCTCACCTTCTCCTTCCCTCCCCTGTTCAGCCTAGTGAGTTTGAGGAGGAGGCGTCCAGGAAAGTGGATGACCTGCTTGAGAGTTATATGGGCATTCGGGACCCAGAGCTGGGTAAGGGGCCAGGGTAAGCTGGGGGGTCCCTGGGGGGAGGACAGTCCATGGGAGGGGGCAGGGGTCCCAGTGGGAAGTTGAGGCCTAGAGAATTTCCCCACTGACTTCCCCTCCCACGTGGCCCACAGCGTCCACCATGGTGGAGACGTCCAAGAAGACAGTGAGTGTCCAGGAGTTTGCACGCTGTTTGGACTCCGTCTTGGGCGAGTTTGCCTTCCCAGACGAGTTTGTGGTGGAGGTGTGGGCCGCCATAGGAGAGGCCAGGGAGGCCTGTGGCTAGTCTGCCCCGGGACTGCACACAGCCCCAGCTCAGAGCCCAGCCCCCTACCTGAGCCTTGCTCCAGAACCCAGTCCAAACCTGAGACCCAGCCCTGCTCCAGAACCCAGGCCAGCTCTGAGGTGAAGTTTCTGTCTAGAACCCAATCTAATTTGGAGATCCAATCCAGCTTTCAAACCCAGTCCTCCTCTAGAATCCAGCCCAGATCTGAGGCCACCTTATGCTCTACAGCTCAGGTCAGCTCTCAGATAGAGTCCACCTCTAGAGTCCTGTCTGGCTCCGAGACCAAGCCCACCTCTGAGGCCAAGCTCAGCTCTGGAATACAGCCTAGATCAGAGACCAAGCCATGCTTTGAAGCCCAGGCCAGTTCTGAGTCTAAGTCCATTTCTACAATCCAACTGAGCCCTGACATCAAGCCAAGTTCTGGAGCCCAGACAAGTTCTAAGACCTCAGACACCTCGGAGAATAATCCTACTTCCAGAACCCAGGCCAGCTCAGACATTAAGCCCTGCCTTAAGACTCAACCTGACTCTCAAACTCAAGACAACGCCATGACAAAACCATACCTGGAGACTCAGTCCAGCTCCAGAATACCTGTTACTTTTGGGACTCAGGTGAGATTCAAGAAGCATCCCAGCTACAGAACCCAAGGCAGCTCAGGATTCAAAGATAGCACCCATACCCAACCCTCTTCAAGATCTCAGACCAACTCAGAGACCCAGATCCATGCTGCTGCCCAGTCTGGATTCCAACCTCAGCCATGCTCTAAAACCCACTTGCACCCACATACCTCCCCCCATTCTGTAGCTCAGTCTAGCTCCAGTGATGAGTTCAGCTTGGAGAGAATGCCCCCCTCTAGAGTCCAGCCTCTTGCTGCAACCAGGCCCAACTCCAGAATTCAGACCAGCTCTGGATCACCATCCAGCTCTGACACAAGGCCCAGCTCCAGGGCACAGCCTGGAATGGAGTTCCACTCTCCCTCCAAAGCACAAACTATCTCCAGAATGCAGTCCAGCTCAGGCACCCAGACCAACTTCAAGGCCTGGCCAAGCTTCAGAGTTCAGTCCAGCTCAGGCTCCCCACCTAGCTCCAGAACTCAGCTCAGTTCTGGAGCACAGACTGTTCCAGAAATCTTAGCCACCTCCAAAACACAGTCAGTTGCTGAGACCCAGCCAAGTTCCAGAATCCAGATAAACTCTAGAATCCAGTCTATTCCTGGGTCTCAGAATGATGTAGCAACTGAGTTAAGCTCCATAACCATATCTAGTTCTGAGAGCAGGCCCAGCTCCAGGACCCAGCACAGCCTAGGAGTTCAACCCACCTCAGGGACTCAACTCCTCTCTAAAACCCTAACAAGGTCCAGATTTCAGTCCCAGACCACAATCCAAGCCAGCTCTGGTATTCAGCTAGACTTTGGGAAACAGATCAGCTCTGGAATTCAGCCCAGTTCTAGAACCAAGCTCAGCTCTGGGACCCAGACGAGTTCAAGAATTCAAACCGGCTCTGGAGCCCACCTTAGTTCTGAAACTCCACCTGTTTCTGGAACCCAACTCAGCTCCAAAACCCAGACCAGTTCTGGCACCCAGCTCTACTCTGGGACCCCGGCCAGTGCAAAAATTGAGCCTAGTTCTGAAGCCCACCTAAGTTCCAGAACCCAGTTCAGTTCCAAGATTCAGCTCAGCTCAGAGACCCAGGCCAGTGTAAGAATTCAGCCTAGCTCTGGATCCCACCTTAGTTCTGGAACCCATTCTAGTTCTAGAGCTCAGACCAGTTCAAAAATCTGGCTCAGCTCTAGAAATGGGCTCCGTCCACAGATTCCTGGCCAGGACCCTAGAACTCAGTCTGACACCCCTGCCCCACCCCAACCTCAGTCGCCAGGCTCCCCACCCAGAGCCCCCACTTCAGCCCCTGGCAAAGTCCCCCAGCCTCTGTCTAAGCCCCATGATCTGGCACAAAGCACCCAGGCCTGCCCTGGCCCTGGCGGAGACCCAGCAGCCTACCACATGGCCCTACAACCACAGGTCTCCTTAGCTCCCCAGAAGCCAGCCCTGTCCCCCAAGCCACAGGTGGGACCACCCCAGAAGTCCAAGTCTCCTAGAACACCTGCCACTCCTGATCCTGCCCCCAGAGAAACCCTCTTGATCTCCCAGCCCCTCAACTCACCAGCTCAGGAGTCTGCCCACTCCCCCATGCTTAGAGAGCCAGGGCCCCTCCCTTGTGGCGGGGGAGCTGTGGGTGGGGGGCTTGGGCACTACTGAGGCTCCTGTATTCCCCTCTCATGGACCTTCCAACCTGGGTCCTCCAGAAGCAGCTGGTGACCTCATTCACCCAGGAGGCAGAGGGGGTTGCCATAGTGGAAACACTGGGCTTTGGTTTCGGAGGCCTGGCTCTCAGCAGTGTAAGCAGATCCAGGTCTTGGCGGGAGGAGGGCACAGGGGCAGGTTGTCCTCTTGCACTGTGAGGACTCCAGGTGAATAAAGGCACCTTCCAGCTCTGAAGCCAGTGTGTCCTTTGGGTGGACTTTCAGGGAAAGCAGAAGGTGGAGCTGGGGGACCTAAGGGCTGGGTGAGTATATGGCGATGCTACATGCCTCGTGAGCACCTATTGTATGCCAAAATCTTTATCCACCACTATGTGGGCAAAAGCATATGTGCTGTGCCTATAAAGTGCTCCAGAAAAACTTGGTCATTGGTCCATTCAACCAGTATTTATTGAACACCAACTGTGGGTGCAGGGCTGTCCCCAGAACTGGGGAGTCTGAAACGTTACTGAGTAAATGAATGGACATAGGAACCTAGTCAGGAGTAGAGGAAGCAGGATTCACTCCATGGTCTTGTGTATGTCTCTCTCTCCCTCCCTCCTTCTCAACTGCAAAATGGGTTCAATCCTAGAGCCTCCCCCAATAGTTGTTGAGAGAATTCAAGGAGACCTCACTTATAAAGTGCTTAGGAAATGATTAGCTGGGACTGCAGCTCATGCCTGTAATCCCAGAATTTGCAGAAGCTGAGGCAGGAAGATCAGTTGAGGCCAGGAGTTCGAGACCAGTCTGGGCAACATAGCCAGACCCCATCTCTGCAAAAAATAGAAAAATTACTTGTGGATGGTGGTGCATACTTGTACTCCCAGCTGTTCGGGAAGCTGAGGCAGGTGGATCGCTTGAGCCCCAGGAGTTTGAGGTTTCAGTCAACTCTGATGGCACCATTGCACTCTAGCCTAGGCTGCAGAGCAAGACACTGCCTGAAAAAAATTTTTTTAAAGGAAAAAAAAAACAACACTCCATAAATGAGGTGGGAGAAGCATTAGAACCCAGCCAATTCCCAAGGCCAGATAGCAATCTCACACATGGAATCCTGAGGCCGTCAGTTTCAGGACCCAAACGGAAAAAGCCAAAGGCGGGAATATATTTTGGCAGGAGAGGGGCTGTTCTCCTGGGTCACATTCAGTCCTTTCTAGATAGCCTTCCCAGGTTGGGATCTCAAAGGAAAGCAACTGTACCCCCAACAAGCAGGTCATTTTCAGGGGTCAAAGACTCCCCCATGTCAGGAGGACTTCTGGAAGAGAGACTTTGGCCACTCTAAGCCTTACAAGATTCTCTTCTCAGCACCCCCAAAACTCCCCTCTCTGGGGTTGAGAAGAGCTCAGAGAAGGGGTGGGGGTCTAAGTAGAGGACAAGGGCTGAGGCAGGGGGACAGGCCTTGGACAGGGTCAGGAAGTAATTGGAGTATGCCCAGCATAGATGGAAGATGACCCAGAATCCTGCAGCTAAAACCCTCCATCCATCAAGCAGCACACAGCTCATGCAGTATCAGGACAGCCAGATGTGACAGAGAGGACTGAGGGCTTGGCAGGGGACATGCGGGCAGGGGTGATGTCCAGTTGAGCCATCCAGGTCCTACTGCAACATGGAGCCCTGTGGGAGCTGGGGCCGCAGGGAAAACGACCTGCTCCGGGCACTGAGGCGTGGGTGCAGGCGCCGAAGTACGGCACGGCGGAACAAGATGTACACCCAGGGGTCCAGAATCTGGTTCCAGGTGGCCACGCGCAGGTAGATCAGCAGCTGCTTCTCAGTGGCTCGAGACAACTGCCCAGCAGGGCTCATTGCAGGTGGGTTCCGCAACACTGTCTGGGCGATGAAGACCTGCCAAGGACCACAGTGTTAGCCAGGACCCTGCCTGCTTTGAACCTGCCCTCAGGGGTCCCTGACCCGGACTCTGTGACTGCCTTGCTATGTGACCTCGGGAGAATTGCCTAACTTCTCTGAGTTCCCATAGATGTGTCCATAAATCGGCATACTCTTTCTGCTCCTCTCCTGGGCATGACTAAATAGGGTGAAAAAGGAATTATTATTACTGCCAGCCCTGTTATTATATTAAAATATTTCTTTTTTTTTCTTTTAAGACAGAGTCTCAAGCTGTCAGGTACAGTGCCGTGCCGTCACAGCTCACAGCAACCTCAAACTCTTGGGCTCAAGGAATTATCTTGCCTCAGCCTCCCAAGTAGCTGGGACTACAGGCACCCACCACAACACCTGGCTATTTTTTTGTTGTAGTTTGTCAGGTTCAAACCTGCCACCCTTGGTATATGGGGCCGGCACCCTATTCACTGAGCCACAGGCACCACCCTACCTTGTTATTTTTTGGTTGTAGTTGTCACTGTTGTTTGGCAGGCCTGGGCTGGGTTCGAACCAGTGTTTGTGGCTGGCGCCCTAGCTGCTGAACTACAGGTGCCGAGCCCTATTAAAATATTTCTATTAAAGGTGGTTGGGTACAGTGGCTTGTACCTGTTATCCCAGTGCTAGGGAAGCTCCTGGCCAGAAGGAAACATTTGAGCACAGACCTGGAGGAGGTGAAGGCATGAACCATGTGGAAATGTGGAGGGAAAGTATTCTAGGCAGAGGGCACGCCATGTGCAAAGCCCCTGGGGAAGGACCTCGCCTGTCCTGTGGGAAGCACAGGAGGAGGCCTGTGTGGCTGGAGCAGAGTGAGGAGGAAGAGAGAGGGAGAAGGGGGAAGGGAAAGGGTGGGACAGGTGGTGCAGGAACTGGTGGGCTCTGGGGAGGACTTGAGCTTTGACCCTGAGGAGGTGGTAGCCATGGTGGGCTGTGGGCAGAAGAGGGACAGGCCCTGACTAGGTGCTCACAGGCGCCCTCTGGGGGGCTATTTTTTTTTGAGTCAGAGTCAACTTTGTTGCCTTCGGTGGAGAGCTATGGCATCATAGCTCGCAGCAACCTCAAACTCTTGGGCTCAAGCAATCCTTTTGCCTCAGTTTTTCATTTTTAGTAGAGATGTGGTCTCACTCTTGCTTAGGCTGATCTTGAACTCTTTTTTTTTATTTGAGACAGAGTTCACTATGTCGCCCTTGGTAGAGTGCTGTGACATCATAGCTCACAACAATCTCCAACTCCTGGGCTTGGGTGATTCTCTTGCCTCAGCCTCCCGAGTAGCTGGGACTACAGGCGCCCGCCACAACACCCGGCTATTTTTTTGTTGCAGTTTGGCTGGGGCCGGGTTTGAACCTGCCACCCTTGGTATATGGGGCTAAAGCCCTACCCACTGAGCCACAAGCGCCACCCAGAACTTTTTTTTTTTGGAGACAGAGTCTCACTTTGATGCCCTCTGTAGAGTGCTGTGATGTCACAGCTCACAGCAACCCCCAACTCTTGGGCTTAAGCGATTCTCTTGCCTCAGCCTCCCAAGTAGCTGGAACTACAGGTGCCTGTCAGAATGCCCATCTATTTTTATAGAGATGAGGTCTCGCTCTGGCTCAGGCTGGTCTTGAACTCATGAGCTCAGGCAATCCACCCGCCTCAGCCTTCCAGAGTGCTAAGATTACAGGGGTGAGCCACCACACCCAGCCTGTAGGGGCTATTTAAGGGACAGACTTTGGGGCAAGGGCAGGAGCTGAGGACCAGGACAGAGGAGACAGTGTTGGTGCAGATAGGCAAAATGCAGGGGCTAGACTACGTGGAGTCAGGAGATGGGGGTGAATAGTGGGCAAAGTCAAGATAACTCTTGAAGATATACTTGGCTCATGGTGAGTACCCAACACACAATAGTGATAGAGATAGTAAAAGTGTTAGTGATACATGAGCATAGAAATGTTCTCTGGCCAGGTGTGGTTGCTCATGCCTGTAATCCCAGCAATCTGAAGGCCGAGGTGGGTGAGTTGCTTCAGTTCAGGAGTTCAAGGCCTGAGCAAGAGCAAGAGCCCATCTCTACTAAAAATAGCCAGTGGTCTGGCTTGGTGCCTGTAACTCAAGCAGCTGGGGCGCCAGCTACATACACCAGAGCTGGCAGGTTTGAATCCAGCCTGGGCCTGCCAGACAAGGACAACTACAACCAACCAACCAACCAACAAAGAAAAAATAGCCGGGCATTGTGGTGGGCGCCTGTAGTCCCAGTTACTTGGGAGGCTGAGGCAAAAGACTTGCTTAAGCCCAGGAGTTTGAGGTTGCTATGACCTGTGATGCCACAATAATCTACCCAGGGTGACAGCTTGAGACTCTGTCTCAAAAAACAAAAAAAATAAAAATAAAAATAGCTGGTGGGCACCTGTAGTCCCAGCTACTTGTGAGGCTGAGGCAAGAGGATCACTTGAGCCTGAGAGTTTGAATTTGCTGTGAGCTGTGATGCCACTGCACTCTACCGAGAGTAACAAAGTGAGATTCAGTCTCCAAAAAAAAAAAAAAAAAGAGAGAGAGAGAGAGAGAGAAATGTTCTTAACTTTATGAGACCAGGCCTGGGAACAAGACAGAAGCATATTTTCTAGATAGAAGTGCCATCCTGTGACTGTGGCTTCCTGGGGACCCACCTCATGCATTGGTTCTTTGTGGACTCCCTGCCTTCCTCCCCATTAGGGGTGCACACACCCGTCACCTCTCAAAGGCCCTGACTCTTGCCAGACTCATGTGCTTGGAGCTGCCACAGCCTCGAGTTGATCCTATAGTGTTAGTTTTTGTATTAGTCCTATTACATCCTAGTATCTGTCAGTGTGTTTGTTTGTTTATTTATTGAGACAGTCTCACTGTGTTGCTCATGCTGGAGTGCAGTGCTTTCATCACAGCTCACTGCAGCCTCCAGCTCCTGGACTCAAGTGATCCTCCTGTCTCAGCCTCCCAAGCAGCTGGGACTATAGGTGTGGGCCACTACACCTGGATAATTTTATGTTTAAATTGTTTGTAGAGACAGACAATTTGCTATGTTGCTCATGTTGGTCTCCAACTCCTGGCCTCAGAAGTAATCCTCCTGCCTTAGCCTCTCAAAGTGCTAGGATTATAGGCATGAACCACTGTGCCAGACCTCATT
Organism: Loris lydekkerianus; assembly: GCA_963574355.1. Lineage (NCBI taxonomy): Eukaryota > Metazoa > Chordata > Mammalia > Primates > Lorisidae > Loris > Loris lydekkerianus. The sequence goes on from CAUYPK010152384.1 coordinate 39,988, forward strand.
TACTTATTTACTATGTTTACTTTCTGTCTCTTCCAAAAAGTTAAGAATTTTTGTCAGTCTTGCTTTCTGCAGTGTCTTCAGAATAGTGGAGACACTATTCTATTTACCTAGAATAGTGCCCAGCACACAGTAGGTGCTGATAAATGCTTGTTGAAGGAATAAGTGAATAATTTACCTCATTTCATCCTTACAACCACCTTGAGACTCAGGCAGCACTTCTTTTTTTTGGAAACAGAGTTTCACTTTGTCGCCCTTGGTACAGTGCCATGGCTTCATGCTCATAGCAACCTCCAACTCTTGGGCTCAGGAGATTCTTTGAGCCAAGCCTCCCAAGTAGCTGGGACTACAGGCGCCCACCACTATGCCTGGCTATCTTTCTTTGTTGTTGCAGTTGTCATGGTTGTTTAGCAGGCCCAGGCCGGGTTTGAACCCACCAAGGTCGGTGTATGTGGCTGGCGTCGTAACCACTCTGCTACAGGCGCCAAGCCACGCCTGACTATTTTTAAAGACAAGGTCTTGCTGTGGCTCAGGTCTTGAACCTGTGAGCTTAGGTAATCCACCTGCTCAGCCACCCTGCTAGGATTACAGGTATGAGCCACTGAGCCTGGCCCTTTTTTTTTTTTTTTTTGAGACAGAGTCTCACTAGGTCACCCTCGGTACAGTGCAATGGCATCACAGCTCACAGCAACCTCCAACTCTTGCAGTTAAGTGATTCTCTTGCCTCAGCCTCCCAAGTAGCTGGGGCTACAGGCGCCTGCCACACGCCCAGCTATTTTTGGGTTGTGGTTGTTATTGTTGTTTAGCTGTCCTGGGCTGGGTTTGAACTCGCCAGCCTCTGGTTTATGTGGCTAGCGCCATAACCACTGAGGTACTGGCGCTGAGCCAGACAGCACCTTTTCAGTTCCCATAACTAGGGGAGTGTGGGGCTTGGTGGGGTGGGGAGTGCTCATTGTCACAATCACACAATCAGTCCTTCCTGGGCATAGGCTGGAAACTGTGACTCCAGACTTGGCTTCCTGTCCTGACTCAATCAGAAATAAAAAAAATAACCATCTCCTGGCGGCGCCTGTGGCTCAGTGAGTAGGACGCCGGCCCCATATGCCGAGGGTGGCAGGTTCAAACCCAGCCCCGGCCAAACTGCAACAAAAAAATAGCCAGGCGTTGTGGCGGGCGCCTGGAGTCCCAGCTACTCGGGAGACTGAGGCAAGAGAATCACCCAAGCCCAAGAGCTGGAGGTTGCTGTGAGCTGTGACGCCATAGCACTCTACCAAAGGGCCATAAAGTGAGACTCTGTCTCTATAAAAAAAAAAAAATAAATAACCATCCCAAATGGCCAATGATGCCACTTAAATGAACAGACTTCAGAAATCTTCTCTGAGCTGGGCATGGTGGATCATCCTAGCACTCTGGGAGGCCAAGGTGGGCGGATTGCTTGAGCTTACAAGTTCGAGACCAGCCTGAGCAAAAGCAAGACACTGGTCTCTACTAAAAATAGAAAAACTGAGGCAAGAGGATCACTTGAGCCTGAGTTGGAGGTTTCTGTGAACTACGATGCCACAACATTCTACCCAGGGCAACAGCTTGAGACTCTCACAAAAAGAAAAAAAAAAAAAAAAGAAAGAAATCTCTCTGGTTTATAGGAGAACTCTCTTTTTTTTTTTTTTTTTTTTTAGATACAGTCTCACTATATATCACCCTCTATAGAGTGCTCTTGTGTCATGGCTCACAGCAACCTCAAACTCTTGGGCTGAAGTGATTCTCTTGCCTCAGCCTCCCAATTAGCTGGGACTACAGGTGCCCGCCACAACACCCAGCTATTTTTTTGTTGCAGTTGTCATTGTTGTTTTAGCTGGCCTGGGCCAGGTTTGAACCCACCAGCCTCAGTGTATGTGGCCAATGTCCTACCCATTGAGCTATTGGTGCCACCACCTTATGTGAGAACTCTTGTGGGGCTGCCCTGACCCAGGGAAAATCTGTGCAGGACTGGATGAACCTCAGCCTAAAACTAGGCAGAAAGGAGACCCAGGAAACATTTAATAATTAAATGATGCTATCTATTCTCGAGTGCTTTCCTCCTTTTGCAATGTAGGTAAACTCCTATTCATCCTTCAAAGCCCCAGATCCCATGCCTTACTCTGGAAAGTTTTTTCTGACATCCCAGATAGAAGAATCTTAAAGCCTCTTCCTGGACCTCCCAGTCCCCAGATGTTGTCTCTGCGCCAGCTCTGAACACTGCCCACACCTCTACTTACCAGAAGTGGCATCCAGCAGACACTGGCCACCACCATGATGCCTAGGAGTTGAGCCATCATCTCAACCTCGCAGTCCCGGGGACGCTGCTGGGCAGCCTCCTGCCCATGGTAGACATGGCACAGTGTGGCCACGCTGACCGTGTTGAGTAGGAAGGACAGCCCCACGGAGAGGCTGCCGAGCATTGAGAAGAGCAGGCCAAAGGCCACATCCCCTGGCTCAGTGCCTAGCGTGAGGAAGCACCAGGAGCCCGGGTACTGGATGGAGTAGCGGCCCACACCCAGCAGGGGCAGCAGGCCAAGTGCCAGTGCGGCGCCCCATACCAGCCCCACGGTGGCCCAGGCACGGCGCTGGGAGGTGACGGCCGGGCGTGAGAAGGGCCGGGTGATGCCCAGGTAGCGTTCCGAGGCCATGGTGGCCCCAAGCAACAGTGGACACAAGCCGAAAAAGACCATGACGACGCCCATGAAGTGGCAGAGACGGCAACTGGGGTCCACAGCACGCCAGTCGAAGAGGACAGCATGCTGGGTCACCACAATGGTGCCGGTGACCAATAACCCCAGGAAGTCAGTGAGGACGAGACCACAAAGGAAGGTGAGGAAGGAGGAGCGTGTTTGTGAGCCACCCTGCCGCGCGCCTGCCAGTACGCTCAGAGCCAGCAGGTTGGAGGCCAGGCCCACCACGCAGAAGGAGGCCGCGAACCAGGGGGAGGCGATCAGGCGCCGTTCCTCCAGCGTGATGTTTGTGGGCCGGAAACAGGGGCCCAGGGAGCTGCTATTGGACCACATGGTGCTGGAGCCGGGCAGGACAGGTCACCACCCCATCAGGCCAACACTGCAGACGGGGCAGACTAGGACTGGCTTTGGCACACCTGTGAGGCAGAGAGATTTGCTTATGATTAATTCTACATTTTGGTGTAAGTGGCTCTTGTGAAGTTCTACACAATGCCTCAGCTCAAATATCCCTTCCTGACTTACCTCACTCCCCACTCAGAGTGGGGAGTCTTTACCACTACCACTACAACTGCTACGAATACTACCTCTGGTTCTGACTTGCCTCATACCCAATGACCCTCAAGGCCAAAGACCAGGCCCATCTTCTCTAGGATCCCTGAAGTACATCAGGAAGTATTTTCTGGGTCCCAGAGAAGAGTCGGGGAGCCCTGGGTTTGAACTGTAGCATTGATGGTCATTATGAGACTCTGATCCACATGGTTTCTACTCCCTGTGCCTCAGTTTCCCTGTCATTCACCCATACAAGCAGGCTGTATGGCAGGTTGCAAAATATAGAACAGATTTTAGTTACTGTGAAACAGAAATTCTGACCTCCAGGATGTATCCAGTGTGGCGAGGACAGGCAGCTGGCTGTGGGCCAAGGATCCCTGGTTGTCTCCCTGGCTCCAAGGTCAACTTCATGGGTCACAATTTCCTGTGAATGCATGTGGGAGAGGCCTGGCCTTGTTGATATTCTGGGGGTAACAGTGGATCATTTATCTCCCTCCTTACACACGTTGAAATTGTGTGGATTCTTTTTTTTTGAGACAGTCTCACTTTGTTGCCCCTGGTGTCATACATAGTTCACATCAACCTCTAACTCTTGGGCTCAAGCAATTCTCTTGCCTCAGCCTCTCAAATAGCTGGGACTACAGGTGCCCACCACAATGCTCCGCCAGTTTTAGAAATGGGGGTCTCGCTCTAGCTCAGGCAGGTTTCGAACTCGAGAGCTCAGGACACCCACCCATGTTGGCCTCCCAAGTGCTGGGATTACAGGCATGAGCCACCGCGCCTAGCCCCTGGATTCCTTTTTTTCCAAGTTCATGGAGTTTGCTTTTATAATAAGAAATAAACTGCAATCCTGTTCCATTTTGGGAACCAAAAAAACTCAACACATTTGGAATGACAGTTTCCCTAGGGACAGGTTATAAAGGATAGCAGGAGGGACCTATTCCCAGTGTGGGGCTGGGGGACAAAACCAGAAAAACAGGCTGAAGTCAACTGCCAGATGTGATAAAAAGTAAAGTGAAATAAAACAAGACTGTTCAAAACCCAGCCCTCATTTCCCCAGAAGGACGTGCTGTGGGAATGTCATAGTCTGGAGAGAGGCAGTGACTTATCTAAAGTCACCCTGGGGGCCAGGGCTGGAACCCAGGTCTCCTGCCTCCTGCCCTGGGTGTACCCCCAAGACATCCCTGGGTAGGCAGGGAAGACAGCAGGTGGTGGAATCAGGGTGGGACTCTGCCATATAGAGGTATCAGGCAGTTAAAGATCATAAACATTGACCGTGACCTGCATTTTGCAGAGAGGGAAAACTGAGGCACAGAGAGGTTAAGCAACTTGTCCAAGGCCATTAAGCCTGGCTGGAGTGGATCTGAGATTTAAACCCCAGCCTCCTTACATAGAAATGTGACTAAATGTTTTTTCTAAAGCCTACCAGGGAAGAGTATAGGAATCATTTGATTTTTCTTTAGGAAGAGAGTAGAATTTTCTCCCTTCCTTTCCCTTCCTTTCCTTCAGACAGCATCTTACTCTGTTGCCCAGGGTAGAGTACTGTGGTATTAGCCTTTATATGATTTTTCTTTGAGAAAAGAGGGGAATCCCTTGAGAATGGGTATGCACTGTTTACAGTAGGCTGTGCCTACAGTCACTGCCCCAGCCCCAGCCTCTGTCTGGAGGGACTGCCATAAGTTCCCCTTGTTCTCCACCCTCATGTGGGAGCTCTGCTCACTCAGGAACACACACCCAGGACTCCCTTGCACCTCCAGGGTCTGGGAACTAACCTGTGACTCAGAGCTCTTGACCCCAGGGAGGCTAAAACTAGTACCAAGTCTCTTTGGCCATAGCCAGCAGTTTCCAGGCCGTCCCACTGCTCCCCACTTTGGGGTTCAGGTGATAGTGGTCGTCTCTAGTTCCCCAGACAAGGAGGCCCATAGAGGAACCTGGATAGCCTCCTGTCTTTTTTTTTTTTTTTTTTTTTTTGCAGTTTTTGGCCAGGGCTGGGTTTGAACCCGCCACCTCCGGCATATGGGGCCGGCGCCCTACCCTTTGAGCCACAGGCGCTGCCCAGCCTCCTGTCTTTTCTCTGGTTGGACAGGATGTTGGCAGGGTCCCCACCAAGGAAGGACCAGAAGCAGTGGTTTGTGGCCCCTGGGGAAATCCATCCCCTTCTCTGTGCCGCATGGCATGGGTTTATTTTGCTAGAGCTGAATAAACCCAGAATCAGGCAGGCTGAGAGTGGGGAAGGTTTGCACTTTGATGGTCCAGGATTCTGGAATTCTAATGAGCTCCCAGTTCTGGAATCCGGAAACTCTCAAGGTTCTAGAATTTGCTGGGTCTGGTAGCTTATGCCTGTAAACTCAGTGCTTTGGTAAGCTGAGGTGGGAGGATAGCTTGAGGCCAGGAGTTCAAGACCAGCCTGGGTCATATATCAAGAAGCTGTCTGTACAAAAAATGAGAAATTAGGCTGTGTGTGCATGATGGCTCACACCTGTAATCCTAGCACTCTGGGAGGCCAACGCAGGAGGACTGCTTGAACTCAGGAGTTCAAGACCAGCCAGAACAAGAGTGAGACACTGTCTCTACTAAAAATAGAAAAACTAGCTAGCTGTTGTAGCAGGCACCTGTAGTCACGGATACTCTGGAAGCTGAGGCAGGAGGATCACTTGAGCCCAGGAGTCTGTGATTGCTGTGAGCTAGGCTGAAACCATGGCCCTATACCCAGTGTGACAGAGTGAGACTCTGTCTCAAAAAAAAAAAAAAGGAAAGAAAAATCTAGAATTCCAAGTCGATGAGGTTCTGGAATTTGGCTAGGAATGTGTCTGGGTTCTGGATTCCAGAAATCTCTGTTTTAGCTCCTTGCTTCTTTCTGGAGGGTGAATACTGAGACTGAGTTCTTTTGCATCCCAGCACTGACCATGAGTGGCCTGGGCCGGCTGTGTGAAGTGTGGGATTATCAAGGCTCTGTGCACTGCTTTTCCCAGAGGCCCTGGTACTGGGCTGGATGTAGCTACCAGGCTGGGCTACTGTCATGCCCAGTGTGCTTGGAATGTGCTCTTTGATTCCCAAGCAGGAGGCCCCTCCTCCAGGGGGTGATACCCCACCCTGGGTCCAGCCATCTCTTCACACTTTCTTCCCCCACTCAGCATGCCACCCCTAGGCCTGGCTGTCCCCATGGCCTGGGCTTGCCTAGCACCTCCCCTCAACATACACCCAGTGCCAACAATGGACTCAGATGAGCCTGGACTCTCTAATCCTCAATTTGCCCCTTCCAAGTTGGGGGCCTGGGTTTCCCCTCTCTGTGAAACAGGCATCTGAATGGCACCCATAAGCCTGTCGTCATTCTGGGTGCTCAGCCCACGTCTGCTTGGGGAGGCTCTGCCTCTGCAGTGCCTAGGTGTGCCCTTCTCGTTCCTGGCTGTAGGTACATGCAACTGGTCTCCTATCAAGGTGCACAGGGTAGCCACATGGGAGTTCTGATGCTTGCTGTGAGCCTAGCCTGCCTCTGAGTGCAGCCTGACCCACTGATGGTGTCCTTTGGCCTGAAACTGTAGGGACCAGGCCACTGTCTGGGCCAGGACCCCCCACACCTGATGCCAATCCAAACAGCTGCAGGAGTAGACCCTCTGCACACACTTGACATGTGCGTATACTTGGCAAACCCTTATGTGCAGGGAAACCGTTGCCAGCCACCTTCCAGATGTTTTCCTGTTTGTGATACTGCAAGACCCCTGCAAGGAGGGTGCAAGTTGGGGGATCCACAGCTGGCTACAGTTGGCTCCAACTCATGTGGCCCCCTCTGAACCTCTGTTTCCTCATCTATACAGATCAGAAGTCTATGTCAGAGTGATCGCAACTCTTGTGGTAGACACAAGAGTCACAGTGATTCTGCCAGCAACCTCTGCGCGTGCACACACATATACACAGATGCATGTGGGTTGACACAGAGACAGAAACAAAGTCAGACACACAGACATACTTATACACACAGCAGAAATACAAGACAGACATGTAAGAAGAAAGAGACACAGACACATAGGCAGAAACACAACAGATATGTAGACCACGCAGACAGACACAGATGGACACACAACAAACACACAGCAACAAACACACTGTCAGGCAGCAACACAGAGATACAGACTGGAACATACATGAACAGACACACAACCCACTAGACCTACACACATACACATTCACAGAGACAGGATGAGGCACACTCACAGACACATGGCTGCAGGGACACACTTGCTCCCAGCCACACCCAGTGTTTAGCCACCCTCCCTGCTGTGGCCAGAGTCTCAAAACTCCATTCACAGCTGAATGACCCCACATGGACCCAGAGACCCTGGATGCACAGGTCAGCCTGGGCCACACTTAGACCTATCTGCACGGGTCCCCAGTGCAGGCTGCAGGAACACAGGCAGGGGACACCTAGCACCTGGTCGCTGTCACTGAGCACGCAGACACACCCACAGCAGGGCAGGGTCAGCAGCTACGCGGGCTCACATGCACCCCAGGGCTTCCTGCACCGCTGCCCCCGCCGGGCGCAGCCTGCACAAGGGTGGACCGCAGCTGGGCGACCCAATCTGGGCAGACCTCACTTAAGCGGCCTCACCTAGGTGGATCCGTCGCGCGGGGGTCTCGGCGCTTCAGTCTCAGAAGTGAAGAAAGTAGAAGGCGCGGAAGGGTGGGCTGCCCCCACGGGAAATTTCCCAGGGAAACAGAGTCACAGCAGGGGACCCGCCTGTCAGAGGACCTGGGCGCCGCCACGTCGGCGCGGGGTCCGGATAGAGGGCGTGGCGGCAGAAGACGCCCCAAAGGCGCGGGGATCCGGTCTAGAGAGGTCTGAGAGGCCTCTACCTAGCTCGGGGTGGGGACCCCGCTCGGCAGCGCCGCTCGGTCTCTCCTGATCTCAGTCTCTCTTGTCTCTCGTTGTCTCTTAGTCCGTAAATCTCTCATCAGCCCCGCCCCCGGCGCCAGCCACGCCCCCTCCCCGGCTTGGGTCTGACTGATTTGGGTCAGGGGCGGCCAACAGCGGCCGGTAACACCCCGCGGCCTCTTGTGGGGGGAGTGTCTGTGGGACCCCAGGACCGTAGGGGCCAGGGTTGTGGTGGGTTGGGGTGGCAGGGGCGCCCCTTCGGGAGCCTCGGCCCCTTCGCTCGCCCAGCCACCCCTTCCAGGCCTCTTCCCGGCGCTCCTGCCGCCAGACCGCGCATTATTCACCGTCTGGGCAACGCCTGAAGCTCGGGAGGGGGCGGGCGGTCTGGGCGAGTCAGCTCCCGACCTAACCCAGAGGCCTAGGACTCCAAGCTAGTAACCGGTGGGGCCAAGCCTGGCACATAGTAGGTGCTTAATAATCATATGGGTATGTGATATGTTTGACGCTCCTGCCAGGGGTTGGTGGTAGCACAGGGGTGTGGGAGGGTTTAGACCTTCTACCAGCCTTCAAGGCCACCTGGCTGAGGAAGCTTTTCTTTCTTTCTTTTTTTTTTTAATTGAGACAGTCTCACTTTGTCACCCTGGGAAGAGTACCTTGGCGTCATAGCTCACAGCAACCTCAAACTCTTGGGCTCAAAGGATTCCCTTGCCTCAGCATCCCTAGTAGCTGGGACTACAGGCACCTGCCACAACGCCTGGCTATTTTTGTTGTTGTTCGTTTGTTTGTTTAGCAGGCCTGGGCTGGGTTTGAACCCACCAGCCCTGGAGCATGTGGCCAGTGCCCTAACCACTGTGCTATGGGTGCCCAGCCTGAGGCAGCTTTCTGGGAGCAGGTGAGCCTGGAGAGGATGGGGTAGTGTTGCAGGGGGAGGGTCTTATGAGGACTAAGGCCAGAGGAGGGAAGGTCCAGAGCAGGGTGGCCTGGGGGATAGGGGGAAATGGATGGAGCCTGTCACTGCAGGAATGATTTGGAAGGTGAGTCCAGGGAGTTGGAGTGAGGACTTAGGACAGGCCACGGGCCAGATGGGCTTCTTTATCGAGGGATGGCCTTCAGCTTCTTTGGCTTCAGTTTAAACACAGAAGCCAGCCAATACCTTGAGTTAGGGCCTGGAGTGGGACAGGACAGGCTGGCTTGGCCTTGGCTCACTCCACCCAGTCCCCTGGGCCTGGGGGATGGGTTCTTGCCCTGGCCCTGCTCTCCCCTTACAGTGTCCGGAAGCCCCTTCCCGGACTACTCCGCCCACCATCTTTCCAGGCCTTTGCTCCCACCCTGCATCCCTAAAGTAGGCCCCTCCCTGTTTCATCCCATTGTCTGAGCCCCTGGGCTGTTTAACCCTAACTTCTCTCTTCGTGGCAAGGAGGCTGCCCAACTATGCACCTGGCAAACCTCAGGCTCCAAAGCCCCTTTCTTCTTGATCTAGGCCTCCTTCTTCTTTTTTTTTTTTTGCAGTTTTTGGCCGGGGCTGGGTTTGAACCTGCCACCTCCGGCATATGGGGCTGGTGCCCTACTCCTTTGAGCCACAGGTGCTGCCCAAGATCTAGGCTTTCTTGATCTCCCAATCTTACTCCCTCCAAGTCCTGTGTATCATGGCTCTTGCATGGGGACAATTCTGAGTCCCAGGTGAGACTTCAAACCAGGCCTGTCCTTGAGGTTCTCCACTGGAAAAAAAGCTGGGCACCAACTGTTCCAACTCCCTGGGGTCGGGGCTGGGCCAAAGGAAGTGACAGGGCCTAGGCCTGGGGGAGTCCAGAAGTGGAAGGAAAGGATGTGGGAATTAGGGCTTTGTGGAATGAATAGGAGTTCCCCAGGTCTGGGCTACATGGCAATGGCAGAAATTGCATGTGCAAAACTTTGGAGGCCAGAGAGAGCACAAGGTCTTGTTGAAAACTAATTACACAGAAGGCAAATGTGGTGGGAAGAGGATGTGGGGCTGGGGCTCCAGATGGAGGTGGGAGCGAGAGATGGAGGCTGGAGGAAGGCTGTTCTGTTCCCACTTCCTCTGTTCCCAGGCCTGAGATAACAAGGACAACATTCCTTCTGGGAAACAGCCAGAGCAGGGGTCAGAGAACATTTCACTTGCCTTTTAGCCTGAGCCTCATTACGTCTCTGTAAGGTAGGGAGTGAAGACATTCAGTATAGACAGGGAAACTGAGGCCCAGAGGGAGGAGGATGCCAAGCCCATGTGTAGGGCTTGAACATGTGCTCTGGGCTTCTACCACCTCTGGGGCTGGGGGCTAGAGATGTTCAGCTTTGGCCTCCCCACCCTGCTTCAATGGCTTCAATGGCACACAGGAGACTTATCGATAGGAGGAGTTGTGAGGGGCTGGGGGGGCCAGATGGTAGGAGCAGAGGCTGGGTTCAGGATGTGCCCCCTGTGGCTGTGGTTTCCGGTGGGGGCCAGGCAGAGTTTCTATTCTTAGATTTGAACACACTCAAGGGCAGGAAGAAGCTGGGGTGGGTGGGGGCTGGAGGCAGCTTCCGGGACACATGGGAGACCTCAGGTCAGGGTGGGGGTCACAGGGTGGCTGCATGAGGCGTCTCCCTGACACCCGGCTCTGTGGCCTTGCCTAGCTCATTCACCCTTTGTGGCTCTCCAGTACCCTGGGGAAGAGTTCAGTCCCTTTCTCCTGAGCATACCTGCTACTCCTGCTCCTTCTCTACCCAATAGCCTTTTATGCCAGGAGAGCTCTCAGTATTCCTTGTTGGGCTCCCCCCAGACCCACTGCCTACACTGTCCCAGCTCTGCCTCCCTCCAGACTGGGGGCTCCTGGCTAAACACGTGCCCAACAAGTTGGGGGGATATCCAACTTTTCTTCCTGCCCTGAGCAGCCACCTCCCTTGGAGTTGATGCCCTGCTGGAATGCACAGGGAACTAGCACATTGGAGTTCAGATTACCTCTGCAGGGGCCGGTGGGAAATTGAGGCTGGAACATGGGTGGTAGTGCGGCAAGAGGAAGAAACCCAGTTTCTAGTCCTGGATTAGATGGGTGAAGCAGGTTAGGGTTCAACTGGGAGAGGCCGCCCAAAGGATGCTAAGGCTGCTGTGGGGATCTGAAATTACTGATATCTGAAAAGGGGTGGAAAAGGGATGGAAGTTCTCTGTGTGCTGCTATGGAGGGTAGTCTGTATTCTGGAGCATGCTGGTCAGGGTATGCCAAGGTCTGTGATGTGGGGCAGGGAACCCTTGATCAGATGCACTCCTTGTTATAGTCCCCGAGCCCTACCAAAGGCTCTGGGTTATTGTTACAGGTCAAGGCTAGGTGGTGACTGGTGGCCTGGGAGAGCATGCAGGCTAACTCCCAGCTGTCTGCTGTAGTCACTCACCCTTGGCATTGTGGACATTCCTTAGGGACTTCAGAGTGCTGAGCAGCATCCCTGGCCCTCACTCACTTTGTGCCAATTGTATTCCTCAGTCATGACAACCACTGATATCCCCAAACATGGCCAGGCCATGTCCCCTTGAGAGCCTAGGCCTAGGTAAGCAGCTTGGTTATCCACCTGTCTGGACAGTGGGGGGTTCCCCCTCCCCAGGAGTGAGGCAGCTAGATCAGGGAGGAAGGCATAGATATAGGGGACCCAGGGACTAAACAAGGCTCCTTAAAGGATTACTATGACCTAATTTTGCGCGCTCTGATATTTTCAAAAGTCTTCTTGGTTGTATCAGTCCCTCCACTTTAACAAATGTACCACGTTATATAGGATGCGGTGGCAGGCCATGGGCAGCAGGGATTCCGCACTATGCAGAATTTCTGTAAATCTATAATTATTCTAAAATAAAACATTTATTAAAAAAGCATGCAACCTCATAAGTAGGCCAATTCATTGATAATAAAAGATTTCCCGCCCTCCCCACCTAAAAAAGTCTTTTTAGAGAAACAAAGTTTCCAGATGAGAACCAGATGGGCTGCTGGTTGCCTGGGGGTTGTACTGGTGGTGCTGGGAGATAGCACTTCTGGGAATCTGGAGAAATCTTTCCAGCATGTTTAGGTTTGGGGTGTCATCGAATGTTCAGAGAAACAAGTCTGCCTGCCATCCTGATGAGGACTAGTGTTGTGGGTAGCCATGTGGTCCTTAGCCTCCCCTACCTGAAAAAAGGAGTCGAGGAGGGTGGCTCCAGAGTGTCTGGGAGGAACTTAACTGTCCTGATGTGAGTGATATGCCCCAAGATCCTGGCACAGGCTGGATGGGGAGACATATATATAAGGGAAGCTCCCACCAGCAGCCCTCTAGGGCCTGTGCTCAGTGAGCCTTGGTTCTTATGACCTGACAAAAGATGAGAACCCTGATGGTGGACAACGATACATCCTTTATGCCCACCTGGACAGGAGAAACTGATCCAACTGCCAGCACCAGGGAGAGCTGTGGGGGGCCCAGTTGCTATAGAGCTTGGATATTCCCAGACGGTCTCTTCTGGAACATACTGGAAGGGTTCAATTCCTGCTGCTACAGGCTCTCGAGCAGATATGGCTTGAGGGGGTGGACCCTGGCACTGCTGGACTGGTAGCCACTGTCTGAGGGCCACTGTCTGAGGGCCCTGAGAGCCAACCAATGCTCTGTGAAGTGTCAGAGGTGGTGGGACTTGGGGCAGGCACATGCAAGGCTCAGATTCAGTCTGAGAGGCCGGGGTCTGGCTTCCTCCTTAGACTCTGAGGGTGGCACAGTGGGTCTTGGGCCCCAGATGACCACCTAGACAGGGCTGTGAAGATGCCACTAGCAGCCCCTCTGACATTTGAGGCCCTTAGGCCAGCCTGTCCCAACACCCCCTCAACTGAAGCGGTTTCTACAGTGATCCCCATTTCAAATGGGGGAAACTGAGGCCAGGTGAGGGGGAGGTCCAGTCTGAGGTGGGATGTGGCTTCTCAACATGGCCAGGCATGACTCTGCAGCACAGATGGTGGCTCTGGAGTGACTGCCAGCTTTACCAAGCCCCCTTTATTTACATCTCCAAGGGCACCTGCCCATTGTCCTCTAGAGGTGCCATTGTTTCCAGCAACTGTTACCGCCGGTAGCGGTAGCGCTTGAAGTGGAACCAGAGCTGGAAGATGCCATTGGCAAACTGGCAGCGGAAGCCATGGCGGTGAGAGTACTCCCATTCGCGGTTGACAATCTTGAAGGCAATATCCTCATAGGGTGGCCCGGCATGGAAACGGAGAATAGCGAAGTCCTTGTTGTCTGAGCAGGTCTCCAGGAAGTATTCTGGCGTGGAACGCTTGTCGATGAGGTCAGGGTAGAAGATGTTGAACTTGTAGCCCTGCACAATCTTGGGTGGGGGATTATCAAAATCATAGTGCGTCTGGTTGTACTTGTTCCACTCAAAGCCTGTGTGCACGCGGTTGAAGAAGCGTGGCTTGCGGGGCCGGTACTTGTCGGCCCATAGGTAGGCCTTGCCCGTCAGTGGCATCTCCACACTGAACTGCGCCTCGTCCTGGCCCATGCCCTCCTTGGCACGCCGGAAGAAGATGTCCTCTGCGCTCTCACTGGCGTCACCTGCAGGCAGGACATGATTTGACCCAGGGCCTCAGATTTCTTCCCAGTCATAGGCCTCCCTCCCAGACTTCTGATAGGGGCTACTATTAGTGCCTTTCCTAGAAGGGGAACTGAAGCCCAAGTGGGAGAAGGAAAATAGGACAGGCCCCAGGATCTGAGAGGCACACCATTCTCTCCGGGTCCCTGGTCCTTGGTCATTTGTGTCCATCACCCTCCTGAGTAGACACCACAGAGTGAAAGGAAAGCCAGGTAGGTATAGCCTGGCTATGGTGATCGGCTCCGTATGTGACTCCCTAGGGGAGCCTGGGCAGGACCCTTTCTCAGACCTAGCTTGTCCTCTGTTCTGGGATGATAGCAGCACAGGGAACACCCTGACAGCTGCTAATAAAAACCTCAATCCCTGGTGTGCACAAAGCCAGTGAGCAAGCCCAGAAGTGAATGAGCCAATGAAAGAATAAATGGGTGAACGAATGGGTGCTCAGAGACCCAGTGAGAGAAAAGGAGAAATGTGAGCAAGTTCACTACCAACTCAGAGCTGCTCCTGGACACCGAAGAGCTGTGCCCCTGCTCTTCGTACCTGTGACCTGGAGCTGCTGGCGTGACAGCTGTAGGCGCTGCAGGTCCTCATCGGGCTCCAGCACATGTGCATCCAGGGGCAGCTCATGTGCTGTGAGCAGCCGTGGGCTGTACTTTCCGGCATCGTAGTCATCCAAGCTCTGCTGGATCAGGTCTTCTTCCATGAGCACTGCCTCGCCCTCACCTTCACCTTCGCCTTCACCCTCTGCTGGTGCCGCTCCGTCTACTTCGGGCTCCATGAGGCCTCCCTCTGAGGGTCCCTGCGAGGTAGGGGCTACATCCTCTGCTCCTAGGCTAGGGAAGGGAGAGGTCGAGAGGGTTAGGGTAGGGAGGGTCAGGGTCTGAAGGATAAAGAAAAGCAGCTGCACCCCTGCAGCTTTACCTGGGGCTGGGGGACTGTGGCTCCTGCTTCAGGATGGGGAATAGCGGCTCGCTCTCCACGCCCTGCTCCTGCTTTAGCTTGTACAGCTTCTGCCGCAGCACGTCCTGGTGGCGCTCGCGGAGCCTGGGACGAAAGGCTTAGTCATTCTCCTGCTTGGGGGCAAAAGGCTCTGCATCCCCACCCCCCACCAACATTATCAAGCTCCATTTTTCTGCAAGGACCCTAGAGGCCAGAAGGATGGCCACTCTTTCAACCAGGACCCTTGCTCAGGCCCTGCCAGTCCAGGATCAAGGCTTTTGGCCACAAGGACAATGTGACTGAGGGACCCTGGAGAACCATCCCATGACAGGGAAGGGGGCAGGTCCAGGCCCCAAGGCATGCACACTGGATAAGGCCCAAATGGCCAAGACTGGGGCTTGTCAGTAGAAGGGCCTCTGGAAGGACACTGAGCTGGAGAGGCAGATGATAAATTCAGAGGCATTTACAGAATAATGTGAGCTACAAATAAACTAGAGACACTGTGTTTACACAGTGATGCCAAGCACGCTGAGAATCTGTACACAGAGGCTGGGAGGGTGCCTGGCCTGTAGTGGAAGGCAGCCTAGATAGGAGGACACAGGGCTTCCTGCAATGTATGACAACGACTCCAGGGAAACAAGGGTGGGTGGTGAAGGACCCAGCCAGGACTCCAGCTAGTGGGCACTGTAGCATCTTGGGGACCTTCCTGCCAGGACCCTGGTGGAGTGTGCAGCTCCCTGTCCCTAGGCAAGGTCATGAGGGATAAACCCTGAGGCCTTCTTACCTGGCTCTGGCCATGTGGGCACGAAGCTGCTGCAGCAGGCTTTCCCAGTATCCCATGTCCAGGTTGGGGCCACCAGCCCGGATCTTGCCCTCGATACCCTGGAAGATAACTTGCAGCTGGCTGTATGTCTTCCCCTTGAAGACCGATTGCACGTCTGAGCTTACCGAGGCATTGACCCCCTCGCGGCGCTCACCTGCAGTGGGACAGGGGCTGCTCAGTGTGGGGATGGGGGATCCTAGCCTTCAGTTTCTCCACTTCACTCAGCTGCTCCTCACCCCTATCCGGGCCTCTACTCTACCCACTGGTCTTCTCTGGTTTCAGGTTACCCCCAGCCTGGCTGACCCTTCTTAATGCAGCCAGGAGCTGGGGGTGGATGAGTATGTCATTACCAGCCTGAACCACACTGGGGGGGGAGGAGGGAGGAGGGTATATTCAGCAAAATTCAGACCCAGCTGTGTTAACAACAGGCACATGGCTTACCCTCTCTGGACCTCCGTTGCCCTCTCTGAGACTGATGGGAGGCCCCTGAGAGTGGGATCTAGATGCTGCTGAGGCCAGAACCTCCACCTGACCCTATGTCAATGATTCTGAACCGATGTGCCATGGTACACTGGTGTATGGAGAAAAGTTCTTAGGTGTACCACAAAAACTTTTAAAGATCATTAAATTTGGGGCGGCACCTATGGCTCAGAGAAGTAGGCGCCAGCCCCATACGCTGGAGGTGGCGGGTTCAAACCCAGCCCTGGCCAAAAACTACAAAAAAAAAAAAAAAAAAAAAAAAAAAAAGATTAAATTTATTTACTTTTTTAAGACAGAGTCTCACTATGTTGCCCTCAGTAGAGTACCGTGGTGTCACAGCTCATAGCAAACTCTTGGGCTCAAGTGATTCTCTTGCCTCAGCCTCCCAAGTAGCTGGGGCGGGCCAGGTTCCAGCTATTTGGGAGGCTGAGGCAAGAGAATTCCCTAAACCCAGGAGATGGCGGTTGCTGTGAGCTGAGCCATGGCACTCTACTGAGGTCGATAAAGTAAGACTTTTCTCTATTACAAAAAAAAAAAAAAAGAAAGAAAGAAAAAGAAAGAAAAGAAAATGCCTTGCCCCCTAGCATTCTCTATCCTACCCCAATGTCACCAGCAAGAGCTCAGATAGCCCTTTCTGGACACACGTTTCTGATATCAGAGAATTCCCCTTCCTTTCTCTGGAAGTTACTGGAGGATGCACCCCACTTAGAGTACTCACGGAGGAGCAAGATGGGCTGAATTAATTCTGGGAAAATAAAACTTCATTTAAAATAATGAAAGTGGCCAGGTCTGGTGGCTCCTGTTTGTGATCCCAGCACTTTGGGAGGCTGAGGAGGAAGGACTACTGTGCACTATGGCGATGCCACTGCACTGCAGCCTAGGTGTAAAACACAAATGATGGTATTTTTCCTAAGAGAAAGGAAACTGTCAAACTGACCACTCTGTCTAAACTGTAAACAGTATTTTCCTGGGCCTCCAGGTATTGTGAGGGGCACCATATTCTCAGCTACCACATGCAGCAAGCAACTAATGCTCAAAACAGGGGCCAAAGGAAGGATGGGGTTTACTAATGTGGACTCAAAGCCTGTGACACCTGAATGCTGTTAGAGCAGATGGCTTCAGGGTTCGAGTTGGGAGGATAGGGTCACAACTGCTGCAGGTAGTTTTTAGAACACAAATCTCACCCGGGATGATCCTGTCCCCTCAGGGGACATAGCAATGTCTAGGGACATTGTGGTTGTCAGGACTGATGGGTGCTCCTGGCATGGAGCAGGTAGAGGCATGGGTACTGCTCAGCACCTGCAGTGCCCGGACAGCCACGCCCTGGAGAACAACCCAGCCCCAATGTCCACAGGGCCCAGGGGCAGAGACCTGCTTTAGAGAATGTACCCTGAAGAACACACCCACGCAATCAACTGCTTTGATGAAAATTAATAGGCTGGCTGGGTGCAGTGGCTCACACCTGTAATCCTAGGACTCTGGGAAGCTGAGATGGGCAGATTGCTTGAGCGCAGGAGTTAGAGATCAGCCTGAGCAAGAGTGAGACTCCATCTCTAAAAATAGCTGGGTGCTGTGGTGGGCACCTATAGTCCCAGCTACTTGGGAGGTTGAGACAAGAGGATCACTTGAGCCCAGGAGTTTAAGGTTGCTGTGAGCTATGACACTATAGCACTCTACTGAGAGCAACACTGTGAGACTCTGCCTCAAAAAAGAGAAGCGAAGCGAAGAAATTAACAGACCAAAGGGGCATGAAACCACCCACCTGGGGAAGCACCTGGATCAGATATTTGGCCAAGTGGAGCGCAGCTCTGCTCTCAGCCAGAGTCACTTTAATCACTGAAACCAGGCAGAACAGCACAGATGGGTGCTCTGCGATACCACCTGCACCACCCAGTCAGCATATGCGGACGAGTACTGGGTCTTGCTGCACCCACTGCTGCCCTCTGGTGGCTCACCCAAACAGAGGAGGACTTTTGAGGGGACACTCCAGATGAGGAAAAAGACTGGGGAAGGTGCTGGGCCCTGCAGCAAATTTGAGTCTCCTCGGAGAACCATGCAGCCCTTAGTGTCTCTTGCCAGACCCTGAGAGCATTACCTGGCCCTTTGCCTGAGGCCTCCAGCTTTCGAAGCTTGGAGATCTCATCCTCAGTGATGATGGTCATGTCCCGCCAGAAGTCAGCATTCTTGCCCTGCTCCAACTCCATGTACACCTTGGGATAGAGGACAGGGAGTAGGGGAGGTGAGGATAGATGCAAGCCCTGGGCCTGAAGTTCAGTGGGCTGTGGGGCTGGCAGTACCTGGATGTCTTCCAGCAGGTCCTCCATGTCGGCCACAGTGAGGCCATTGAGAAAGGTGTAGGGCTCATGCATCTCCACCGCCAGGTCGTCATCCTCAGCACTAATGTACTTGGCCAACAGGTCAATGGGCTTAGCCCGCCCATCCCGGATGCGGATCTTGGAGCTGTGTGGAGCAGGAAGCAGCAGTGTCAGAGCAGGAGTATACCCTGCCCACTGAAAACACATGGCAGAGGCTTGCCCTGGTCCAACCCAAAGGAACCCCTTGACTTGGGGCCCGAGCTGAGAGGAACCTCAGATGTCATCAAGTGTGAGCTCTTTGCTGGCCCTAGTGCAGGTGGCTGGCAGCACAGCACAGTGGGGGTCAGGACCAGGCTTGGGATGCACACACATGCCAGGCTCAAGGTCAGGCCCAACCAGGATGCCACTGGGGTGGAGGAGAGAACTGCCTTTATGAGTTGAGAGTGCAAGAGACTCCTGTGGTTAGTGCTGGCATGGAGTACAATTCCTTCTCAGCATGTGTCCTCCATGCCCAGCCCCACAGGATGACAGAGAGGACATAGAAGCATCACAGTCTAGGATGGTGCTACAATTAAGGAGTAAACAAAGTTCGTGAGTGCCCACAAACAAGACTGGCAATGTAAAGGGGGTCAGTGAGGGCATCCTTGAGGAGGTGCTGAGAGGTAAGGGAGCTGTTGGGTCCAGGCAGAATGACAGCAAATGCAAAAACCTTGGGGTGAGTGTGAGTTTGCTGGGGTGGGCCCAGGAGGCTAGTGGGGGCCCCGCGTACCGCAGCTTGGCCTGCTGGAGGTGGAAGTTGTCCTCTTGCTCTTCCCATGTCTTAAAGTGCTCTGCCTCCTTCTCGCGCTGTAACAGCTCCAGCTCCTGCTCCCGCATGGCCTTCTCCCGCTCCCGCTCTAGCCGAAGCTGCTTCACCTGGTGGTGCACAAGGAAGCTGAAGGTGGGGAAGGTTGCTGTGCAGATACATGATAGGGCCCCAACTGCCCATGGGTCTGCTGGGTTGGGATGGCAACCCAGGCCTTAGACCAGGTGCACATGTCCTGGGCACAAGATTGGTCTACAGATACCTGAGACCCTGGGACAGGATGTGCCTTCTGTTGGAGACTCAGTAGCTTAGAGCTGCTGGGGCTATTTCAGCTACCTGGAAGAGCCTAGCATCTGAGAGTAAAAGCCAGAGGACCACAGACCCAAGAGGTAAAGGAAAATATCTTCTTGGAGAGATTTAGCCCCTGCATCCAGCTATGCCTGAAGCCCACACTCTTGGACTTCCTACGTAAGCCAACTAAGTCTTCTCTGGCTTAAGCCAGAGTGAACCAGCCTCTGGGCACTCAAGAAAGGAGGCCTCTTGGGCGGCACCTATGGCTCAGTGGGTAGGGCGCTGGCCCCATATACCAAGGGTAGTGGGTTCAAACCTGGCCCTGGCCAAACTGCAACAGCAAAAAAAAAAAAAAAAATAGCCAGGCGTTCTGGTAGGCACCTGTAGTCCCAGCTACTCGGGAGGCTGAAGCAAGAGAATCGCCTAAGCCCAGGAGTTGGAGGTTGCTGTGAGCTGTGGCACACTACCGAGTGCAATAAAGTGAGACTATCTCTAAAATAAAGGGCAGCGCCTGTGCCTCAATGAGTAGGGCACCAGCCTCATAAACTGAGGGCGGCGGGTTTGAACCCAGCCCCAGCAAACTGCAGCAAAAAAATAGCTGGGTGTTGTGGCAGGCGCCTGTAGTCCTAACTATTTGGGAGGCTGAGGCAAAAGAATGGCCTAGGAGGTGCCTGTGGCTCAAGGAGTAGGGCACTGACCCCATATACTGGAGGTGGCAGGTTCAAACCCGGCCCCAGCCAATAACTGAAGGAAAAAAAAAAAAGAGAATGGCCTAAGCCTAAGAGCTGGAGGTTGCTATGAGTTAAGACATCACGGCACTCTACTGAGGGTGACAAAGTAAGACTCTGTCTCTTAAAAGAAAAAAAAAAGAAGAAAGAAAGGAGGCCTGTTGACATTACACCAAGTGAGCTGAGAACACCCACCTTCTGTAGCTCCAGACGATTGTCTTCCTGGATTCTCTTGTTCCGCTCCTTCAGTTCCTTCTCTTCTAGATGGCTGATCCCTTTCTTCTCCAGGGCCTAGGGGGTCAAGCACATGCCCACTGAGTTTAGACTCTAAACCTTGCCCTGCCCTGGTTGCTCTCCCTGGAACACCTGCAAAGCATCCTCCACTCCCTCCTATGGGACATTGAGTAGCTGACGCACTCACTTTGCAGAGAGAAGTGAGCTGCCCACAGTCACGTGTCTTCTGAAAGCTGATTTGCTACCATTCAGCATGTCCAGCCTAGGCAAGATGTGTGTGAAGACACAGAACAGAAGCAGCCAACCTAACATTACCCTGCGGGAATTGTGGCTGCCACTCCTCGGGGTCTTGCTCAGGACCTGCTAACTCCTGTTTTACATAGAAGCCCACTAGCTGAGGTTAAATCCTCAGGAAGTAAAATCCCCAAGTGTATGAGGGGAGGGGAAGAGGTGGCAGGTAAACAAAGATGGGTAGAAGCAAACTTGTCTGGGTCACTGTAATCAGGAGGCAGAGGTTCCCATGTTCCTGGGCCCAAGAGCCGCTCCCCCCCCCCCCCCCCCCCCCCGGCCCGGGGCAAGGGGGGGGGTTTGTTGGGGGGGGGGGGCAGGCCCCGCCCCACCAGGGGCCCGGTGCACCAAAAAAAAAAA
>CAUYPK010152387.1:0-32757 GCA_963574355.1 Loris lydekkerianus
CAAAAATTAGTTTCATAGTAGGGCTGAGTACATTGGATACTTTTTCTTCCATTCTTGAGCAGGAATCAGATTTTAAATAAAGTCTCTGCTCACAATTACGGAGGATAAGAAGGGAAGAAGGTGGCCTGAGTGTGGTTGACAGAGAGGAACAACATCTGGGTCTCCTGGAGGTTCCCAGTTGTCAGGTTCCCACAGCACAAGCCAGGCCCCAGCCCAGCCAGGAATGTGGTACTCTCAGCACATCCCAGGACTCCGGACACTTGTCCATCCTGGTACTGGCCCCAAATTGGGACATACCTGCAGGAGGGGATCAGAAGAGACCTCATCCACCGGAAAAAGCTGAAGTTGGAGGCTGATCCTGGACAGAAGACATATACCTACATATTTACGAAGCTTCTACGTACGCATCTATCATTCCAGTTTTAATAGGGTGATCTCATACCACGCTCCCCTGACAGAATTAGCACAATTGTCCCCTCCTTTTCAGTCTAACCAAACAACATTCATTGTAATACTCCATGACCATAGCCTATAATGGACTTTTGTGCACTTTTCAAAAATTTATTTCTAAACCTCTAAATTCCCAGAAAGAAACTAGATAAAGTGCTATAAAGAAAAATGCAGAGGACTTGCTAACTTCAGTCTTAGGAACTTAAAAATCTTTGATAATGTTTTTTCTTAGATCCATACTGACCCGTGTTGAATACATGCTCTAAAATCCCCCACTAAACCATACACTCTTTGAAAACAGGGAACATGTCTTTTTCTTCTTTGTAACACTCACAGAACTTCACAGCATCTGGCACTTAGAAAGTTTCCAAAGATATAAAGTGAGTAAAATAGGTCAACGTGCAGAAATGATAGAGCTAAATTTTGAAGTGACATTATGGATACCAGCCAAATATCTTGATATCAGACACACCTGCTTGAATAGGGCTTATCAATCATTTTTGAGAAACCCATCCCTCCTTGGGTGTGGATTTAAAAACAAACATGATAAATCACAAATAACTTTAGAAAAATAAATCAAGTATAATTTTAGAAAATGCTCTTCTAACTTACATAAACATACATAGTTGAAAATACATTAAATAGCTAATGTTCAATACGTGAAGAGGAAGTTTGCATTATTTTAAGAAACATATGTTAGAATCCTGGCTAAGGTCAACAACACTCAGTGGATGATGTGTGTTTACTCAGTATCATTTAGGGGTCTCATGGTTAAAGGAAGGATACGTCTTAGATTTGCTTTCATACCTGCAATTGCAAAGAAAAGATTCCTAATATATTTTGAGATTGTCAAGAGGAAGAAAATAAGCATAAACATTTTATAAACTGACCCCACTTAAGAGTGATCAATTAGATTCCAAATCATCCAAATTTTGGATGGACATTGGCCTGAAATTTGATTTCGTACTTTCCTGTGAATAGATTTCTGGTAAATATTTACTAAGATCAAATTTTAAAAATAAATTCAGAAGCAATCATTGAAATAACCACTATATTAATTAAAATATATTTAATACCTGAAATTAGCTGATATAAAGACTGCTTCTAAGCATTATTGTTTTGCTAAATCATTATTTATTTATTTGAGACAGAATCTCACTCTGTTGCCCCAGGGTAGAGTGCTGTGAGGTCATAGCTCACAGCGGCCCCAAACTCTTGGGCTCAAGTGCTCCTCTTGCCTCAGCTTTCTGAGTAGCTGGGACTACAGGTGCCCACCACAATGCCTGGCTAATTTTTCTGTCTTTGGGGTGGTAGAGAGAGGGTCTCACTCTTGCTGAGGCTGGTCTTAAACTCCTGAACTCAAGCAAACCATACACCTTAGCCTCTCAGAGTGCTAGGATTACAGTCATGAGCCATCATACTTGGCCTAGTTTCTTAAGTTGGAAGCTGGAACGTATTTAAAAGCTCTCTTTTTTTTTTTCTAGAGTACAGTGGTGTCATAATAGATCACTGCAACCTCTTTCATTATTTTTTCTTTCTTTTTCTTTTCTTTTTTTTTTGAGACAGGGTCTTGCCCAGGCTGAAATGCAATGGCACTATTACACCTCACTGCAACCTTAAACTCTTGGGCTCAAACAATCCTCCTGCCTCAGCCTCCCCAGTAGCTGGGACTGCAGGCATGAGTAACCACACCTAGCTTCTTCTTTTTTAATATAAGCATTCGATGTTATAAATTTCCTTTCTATACTAAGTTAGCTACATCCTATAATTTTGATATACTGTGTTTTCTTTCTGTTTTTTGAGACAGAGTCTCAAGCTGTCACCCTGGGTAGAGCGTCACAGCTCACAGCAACCCCAACTCTCGGGCTCAAGCAATTCTTTTGCCTACACGTCCCAAGTAGCTGGGACTACAGGCTATGTATTTCCACGTTTATTCAGTTCAAAATATTTTGTAATTTCATTTCTGCTTTCTTCTTTGAAACATGGGTTATTTAATTTCTGTAGGTTTTTTTAAGTGCTATTTAGTTTCTGAAAAGTTAGCTATTTTCTGATATCTTTCTGCTATTCATTTTTTAAAACCTGACATTGTGAACATATATTTATTTCTAATTACTTCTCCTTTTGGTCAGAAAACATACTTTGCTCTTAAACTGACTTGAATATTTTTTAATTTATTGAAACATTTTTTATATCCTAGAATATGGTCTGTGCTGGTAAATGTTTCATATATACTTGAAAAGAATGTGTATTCTGCTGTTTGGGGTACCGTGTTCTATAAATGTCAGGCCAGGTTTGTTGACAGCATTATTCGAGTCTTCTATAGCTTTACTGATTCTATGCTTACTTGTTTTGTAAGTTATTGGGAGAGTGGTATTGAAATCTCTGACTATAATTGTGAACTTTTCTATTTCTTCTTAGAAAGAAGTCAATCAGGTTTTGCTTTATGTAATCTAATGTTCTAAGTATCTAAATGACGTTTATTGTTATCTTCTTGATAAACTTTTCTCTTTATGAAATAATTATCTTTATCCTTGAAATATTTTTCTAAAATCACAGAATCTAATGTTAACATGGCCACTATTGCTTCCTTTTGATTAGTATTAGCCTAGTATATCTTTTTCCATCTTTTCACTTTTAATCTGTTTGTGTCTTTATATTTAAAGGAGGTTTCTTGTAGGCAGCATATAAATTGGATCTTTTTTTTTTTTTTTATTCGATCTAACAATCTTTGACATTTAAGACCATCTGTATTTGGTATGATTATTCATATAGCCAGGTACATATTTGCATATAATATATATAATATAATATGTAATATAATATATATAATATATATTTATATATTATACAAATATATATCTTTATAATATCTGATATATCTGTATAATATATATAAGTATATATATGCAAATATATATATAGTCAGATATTCATAGATGGTCTTAAATGTCAAAGATTGTTAGATTGAATAAAAAAGCATGATAATATATATATAGGTATATATATATATTCTATATATGCCATATATACATATATATATATTACCATCTTGCTATTTGTTTTTTGTGTGTCCCATATATCCCTTATCTCTTTCTTCTTTTTCTGCCTTATTTTGATTTGTGTATTTTTTCATTCAACTGTATCTTCTCTATTAGCTTAGCTATAATTCTGTGTTATGTTATTTTAGTGGGTTGCTTTAGGGTTTATAGTATACATCCTAAACTTACCACAATCTACCTTTAAGTAATATTATAGTACTTAATATATAGTACAAGAAACTTATAACAGGGCAGTGCCTGTGGCTCAAAGGAGTAGGGCACTGGCCCCATATGCTGGAGTTGGTGGGTTCAAACCCAGCCCTGGCCAAAAAAAAACGCAAAAAAAAAAAAAAGAAACTTATAACAGTAGTATACTTCCATTTCATTCCTTCTAGCTAGCTCTTGTGCTGTTATGCATTTTACTTCTATGTGCCTTATAAATCTTACAATAAGTTATTATTTTTCATTTGTAATCATTTATGTGCATATCATAGTTCTCCATCCAGACTATATAAATGATTTGAAAATTAGATTCTTATCTGAGTCAGTGTTGGCATTTAACAGGTGTTCAAAACATTTTTTTTTCGATGAGTGCTATAGAGAATGAGAGAAGTGGTGGCAAGTGGCTTTGCTGCTTACCAAGGTGAAGTCCTGGACTGGTCCGGCCAATGTAGAAATACACAATGGCAGCAACACCCATGTTAACCAGGGTGTAGACCCACTGGATCACAAACATGATGAGAAGGGACCCAACAGCCTGTAGCAACAGAGAAGGAAGGGCCACACCCCCAACATCACATGTCTCCACCTAACGGTTTTCCACATGGTTAGGCAAGCCACAAGGCTAAGGCCTTAAGAGTAAGTAATCTTTCATTAGCCTAGAAATTTAGTAATCCAAAGGTTCTTGGAGACTATTAATTATTTTAAAAATAAATCATTGATTAAAATAAGTGATTCAGGCCAGGCATAGTGGCTCACACCTATAATCCTAGCACTCTGGGAGGATTGCTTGAACTCAGGAGTTTGAGACCAGCCCAAGCAAGAGCAGGACCCATCTCTACTAAAAATAGAAAAATTAGCTGGGCACCATAGCATGCCCATATAGTCCTAGCTACTCAGGAGGCCAAGGAAGGAAGATCCCTTGAGCCCAGGAGTTTGAAGCTATAATGAGCTAGGATCATGTCACTGCACTTCAGTCTCAGCAACAGAATGAGACTGTATCTCAAAAAAAGAATAAATAAATAAAGTGGTTCATTAAACATGATTTTGCCATATGTGGTCTCATCTAAATTCTAATATATCAGGTAATTAAATCACACTGCTTCTAATTAAGCTCTCCTTTCTCTCCATACCCCCAACATCACACATCTCCACCTGATAAGGCCCAATGACAATTAAGATCAAGATAAAGTTACTCACCCCCAACAGGGAGACCCAAGGGTTACATATTTGCGTGTAGAAAGAAGTTGGTCTCCTGTGGACATCTTGTTCCTGGAGCCTAGACTTCAGGAAGAAATCTAAAAAATAAATTAGACAAATCCATCAGACCATTTGATACCTCCCCTTTATCATTACAGTTCTTTACAAACTTGGTCACCCGCACCTTGTTAAAGATTCCAGCCCCCAGCTTGCCATCTCTCTGTCACCACCCCATCATCCTTCTTGGTGACTTCAGTGACTTCTACATAAACAACTCATTCAATGCCCTGCTCTTGCAGTCCCTTGAAAGCCTCACTCCAACGATCTTTTCTTTTACTCCCCTCAACTATAAACTCTCTTAGCCACACTTGAGGTTTGTCATTACCCATAAACTTACATTTCCTAAATCAGAATTTTAAGCAATCCATTCTCACCCCATAACCTCCTTTTTCAAAAAAAATTTTTAGCTCATTTGTTCTGCTGTTCCTCACTCCAACTATTCCTAAGTCTACAGAAGGATCTTTGGATAATTCCCCTATATCTTTTTGCTTTCCATCACCTAGCTCCTGTTTTCACTACTCTCTTCCCTAGCTTAGGTCCCATGTCCAAGGTTATCAGCGTTCCCTTGTATATAGACTTGCTTCCACACTTCCACATTCCTCAGCCATCTCACACCTAAGCAACTAATTCTCCGATTCTCCTGCATAACACATTTACAACCTCTCCACTCCAAAGAGAACTTCTGTATCCTCTCAACACCAAATTGGCCACGTCACTTCATCTCTGTTCTGCCGTCCCTCCTTCCACAATGGGCGAACCGTCCTGCTCCCACCTAAGGCCCATCCCTGCATTTGTGCCTTGGATCCCACCCCCTCTGGCCTGTTCAAAGACTTTACTCTCACATTGATTTTTCTGTCCTCTACCGAATCATTCCCAAGTACAAATACACTGTAATTTCTCCTAACTAAATATAGGTCTCCAGGTCACACCTGGTTATTCCTTATTTCTTTGTCTCCCTTATAGCAAACTTCCTCAAAAGAATTGCTGTGCAATCTTCACGTCCCATTATTTCCCTAACCCACTCTTAAGACCATTCCACTAAAACTACTCTTACTGAAGTTGCCAGTGATTTGAATCTTTTCAAATTCAGCAGCCAACTGCTGGTCCTCATTCCACTTGACCGTTCAGGCAGCATCTGACACACACAGTCACATTCTCCTTTCCGGGTTTTTCTCCGATCTCACTGCCCACTCAGTCTCCTTTGCTGGCTCACCTCCTCCTTCCAACCTGAAAATATTGAAGTATCCCAACGTCCAATTCTCAGCTCTCCTCCGTTGTCCATATATGCCCACTCTTAAGAGATCTCACCTATTCCATGGCTTTAAATACTGTTGCTATAACAATGACTCCAAGTTTATATCATCTTCAACCTCTCCTTTGAAATTAAGTTTTGAATACCTCGTTTTCTCCTCAATATCTGCCCTTAGTTGGCTAATAAGCACCTCAAACTTAACATGGTTGAAACAGAAAACTATTTCCCCCCAAGTTTCTTTATCTGAGTAAATGACACCCATCATTTACAATAACATCTAAGTGAATCCTGCCTCCTTTCTCTCTCTCAAACCTACATCTATTCCATCAGTAAGTCCTGTAGATTCCACCACCAAAATACATTCTGCCATGATCACCTCTCACCACCTCCGTGGCTCCTATCCTCATCCAATTCACTTTCATTTCATTTTTCTTTTATTTTTAGTTTTTATTTTTATTTTTTTGATGCAGAGTCTCACTATGTTGCCCTTGGTAGAGTGCCGTGGTGTCACAGCTCACAGCAACCTCAAACTCTTGGGCTTAAGCGACTCTCTTGCCTCAGCCTCCCAAGTAACCGGGAGGTGCTCATGGCAATGCCCAGCAATGTTTTTGTTGCAGTTGTCATTGTTGTTTAGCTGGCCTGGGCTGGGTTCGAACCCGCCAGCCTCAATGCATGTGGCTGGTGCCGTAACCACTGTGCTACAGGCACCGGGCCCCACTTTCATTTTTCATGCACAGTGGGCTGCTATAGTAGAGATCACAGCTAGAATACATTTCCCAGGATTTCTCACAGTCACGTATGGCCATGTCGCTAAGTTCTCACCAGCAGAATGTGAACAGAAATGGTGAGTGCCCCTTCTGGGCCAATGTCTTTATGGGAATGTTTGCCTCTTCTCCATACACTTTCTCCTTACTCTCCCTGAAGTCTAGTGACGCAGATTTCACTTTCTTTGCACATGACAAGGTCCTAGGGGATGGTGAAGTCATACAAATGAAGGTTCCTGGCTCCCTGAATTACTGCATGGAAGAGAGCCTCTCACTGATTTGGAGCCCCTTCCTGGGCTGTTAATGCAAATGAGAAATAAATTTCTACTGTGTTTGAACCAATTCACTTTTGGTTGTTGCAGCCGTTTAGCCTGCCCTAATTAGTGCACCTCCCAAATTGGCCTTGGTTCCTTGTCTTTACCTTTATACAAACCATTCCTCTCAAAGCCAGTGATGTTCTTAAAGCCCGAATCTGATCACACTGAGCACCAGCTAGAACCTTCATGGCCTCCTACCACACACGCAGTGGCCTGCTTGGCCCTACATAGCACCGTGCCCACTTTCCTCACTAAGCTCCTCTCTGCTCACTCTCCCCTGGCTCACCGCTCTCCAGCTGTTGCTGGACCTCTGCTGTTCTGGGAACGTGCCCATCTAATTCCTGTCTGTACCTTTGTACGTGTCATTTCCTTTACCTGGAACTCTTTACCTCTCTGTGGGGCTCACTGCTTCCTACAATTCAGTTCTCCATTAAAATATTCTCTTCCCTTCATTGGCTGTTTAAAAGTGTGTTATTTAATTTGCACACATTTGTGAGTTTTCCAAATGTTTTCTTGCCATTTATTTCTCATCGCATTTTATGGCAGCTAGAAAACATACTCTATGTTATTTCTGTCTTTGCAAATCTACTGAGATTTGTTTTATAGCTTAGCATAGGATCTATCATGGAGAATATTCTAAAAAGACAAAAAATCTCTTCCCAGAATGTTCTTTTCAGATCTGATCTGAAATAGCACACCTTCCCCACCATGGTCTCTCTCACTTTGTTATTCTTCATAACATATTATTCTCCCATTACCTCACTTTATTATTCTTCATAACACTCATTACTTATTGACATTATAGTATACATGTATATTTGCTTATTTATTATGTATTTTCTCTTACTAGGATGTAAGCTCTATGACAGCGAAGACTTTCTGCATGTTCCCCTAGCACTTAGAATAATGCCGGAGTGTAGGAGATGCTTTATACATCTGGTTGAATGAATAAATAAATCATCCTATCCCCTGAGAAATCTTCAACTTCTCAATATCAATTTGTATTCATCATGGGCTTCCAACTATTATTCAGTAGGACCCTGTCAGTTGACCACCCAAGAGACAAACTAGTCAACATACAGACATGGTCAACATAAGGAATTAGGCCTACTGTACTGATACGTACATATTGTCCGGCCTATGAAAATTTGGTTAACTTAAGGAGGTGGTCAAGGTAGGGAGGTGGTCAATTATGGAAGTTCTACTATACTTATTTTTTATACATCTATACCTGGAGGGCAAGAACCATCGGGTTTTTTTTTTTTCTGTTGTTATAGTTTCTGGCCGGGCCCAGGTTTGAACCCGCCACCTCTGGTATGTGGGGCCGGTGCCCTACTCCTTGAGCCACAGGTGCTGCCCAGGACCGTCTTTTATATTCTAAATACCAACTTTAGGCATTTAGAAGTTTGTGTGTAAAAGTCTCTTATTAATTGTGGATTAAAATTAAGTCTGCCAAGATGCATGATTGATATGAATAGATGGCTCTATTATTTTTTTAAAAGTAGGAATTCTGGGGTGGCACCTGTGGCTCTGTTGGTAGGGTGCTGGCCCCATATACCAAGGGTGGTGGGTTCGAACCCGGCCCTGGCTAAACTGCAACAATAAAAAAAAATAGCCAGGCGTCGTGGCAGGCACCTATAATCCTAGCTACTCAGGAGGCTGAGGCAAGAGAATCGCCTACGCTCAGAAGTTGGAGGTTGCTGTGACCTGTGATGCCACGGCACTCTACCAAGGGCAATAAAGTGAAACTCTGTCTCTAAACAAAAAAAAGTAGGGGGCAGTGCCTATGGCTCAGTGAGTAGGGCGCCGGTCCCATATGCCGAGGGTGGCAGGTTCAAACGCAGCCCGGGCCAAGCTGCAACAAAAAAAATAGCCGGGCGTTGTGGCGGGCGCCTGTAGTCCCAGCTACTCAGGAGGCTGAGGCAAGAGAATTGCCTAAGCCCAAGAGCTGGAGGTTGCTGTGAGCTGTGACGCCATGGCACTCTACCAAAGGGCCATAAAGTGAGACTCTGTCTCTATAAAAAAAAAAAAAAAAAAAAAGGAGGAATTCTGTTATGATTGCCCTTAATTAAACTACATAATTTTAACATGCCCAATGTATGACATTTTTATAATCATATGCTTGTTAAAATACAGTTGGTCATTAAGAAAGAACACTATTGGTTAAGAACTTATATTTTTGCCTGTCTGAGGTTTGCCAAATGTTAAGCTCGCCCTTTCACCATACTAAATCTTGTACAACTTCATTTATACTGAACCTAAAAGGAATTATGTGTGTGTTTGTGTGTTTGTTTTCTGAGAAACTTGAGGAGAAGTAATAGGAAGGGGTCTGTCCACCAGACAAACATAATTTCACACATCAGCTGTGCAAGGGAGAATTTATGCAACAATGCTTGATGACTTAGAATAGGTACAACAACATGGGCAGACAATTATTCATAATTCCAAGTAGCTGTGGTTTCAAAACCCGTCCAAAGTGACTAAAGGAATTTTTTCTCTTGTCTAAGATTTTGCTGGAAGAAGCAATTCTTACGAACTTGTGGGGGATGGGATGACGGTTTCTTATGCTAGAAATACTACGGAGTACTAATCAGGAAGGCGACTTTATCAAGCCTCTAGTCATAAAACAAACAAACGAAATCACACATCATGCATGTTTAAAATATCAAACATAATGCATAATGGTAAATTGACTTGTAAAATTTGGTGTCTAACAAGTTCAATGTTCACAAAACTCATGCACTTAATAATAAACACTTCAAGTATAGAGGGGGGAGGCCAACTGTGTTAATTTTTTAAATCATAAGTGGGGGTAATTGTATAGAAAGTACGTAAAGGGCAGTGCCTGTGGCTCAAAGGAGTAGGGCGCCAGCCCTATATGCTGGAGGTGGCGGGTTCAAACCCAGCCCCAGCCAAAAACTAAAAAAAAAAACAAAAAAAGAAAAGAAAAAAAAAAAAGAAAGTACGTAAAATAAACATTAAACTCTCTCTGAAAATCCACTTCATGTCTGTGTCAGAATAACCATATAGTTCTAATCAGGGTGTATAAACTGGGATTGTGCATTCCTACAGTCCACAAAGAATCATGTTTAAAATCCATGTGATATTTTACCATGTTGATACTATAATTTGCTTAACCACTTTCCAAATGCTGAGCATTTAAGTTATTTCTAATTTGTCATTAGCACAAACAGTGCAAATATGACAATCTGGTATACATTTTTTGGTTTGTTGTTTGGTTTTAGGTTGGTTTTTTTTTATATATACACTTCCCCCAAATACACTTACTACATCATGGCAAATAAACAGTTTTACATTTCTTGTTACATTTCCAAATGTCATTCTCCAGAAGGAACGAACCAGAAGGATTTCCAGCTCTGGCAGTATGAAAAGGTCAGTGAATCTTTACCGCAAATAAATAAATAAATAAATAAATAAAACTACACAAACTAGAAAAAATACATAAATTTCCCAAATGGAGATAATACATTGAAAAGCATTTATTTTTTAAAAACTGCTAGTGCTGAGATGGTGAGAGTTGCAGCCTTCTAGCCTGGGCTGCTCCCAGCCCTGCCCCAGTTGTCATATGCACAGAGCTAGTCAGAAACCACCAGCTTTGCTGCCAAGAGGGAAAACTTGATTTGGAGCCAGGGGAAAAGGCTGTGGCTTTATAAGCTCAATATAGTGAGGGCAATAGAAAAATGAATGGGGAAAATCTCGGCTTTGCTAACCTGATGCAGGTACAGTGAATAGTAGACCAGCAGAAAGTGAAAGAGGGAGATCTTGAAAGCGACAGGGCCATGGAAGGTCTAGATAACCTCCCCACAGTTCCCTGATGATTGGGAAACTGTGCCCACACCTGGTGAGGCCTGAGAGAGCCTGGCAAAAAGTAAAAGCCAGGGGAGACTGGATAACCAACTGGCTGCAACTTTGATTGTGGTTGCCAGGATCTTCACACAGATTGACTGGCAGAGAGCAGAGGCCTTATGTGCTATGCACACATAGGGGCAAGTTTCTAGAAAGCCAGCCTAAAAAAAATAAAAACAAGAATAAAAAGCCAACTAAAGACATCAGCAGGGAGGACAGATTCCACAGTTCACATCCAGGCAATTTTACTAACGCAAACAAATAAAAACTCAGAAATGTACATTAAAATCAGGAGTTGTTGTGATATATTATCTAACATTGCCCAGTTGCCAACCAAAAATTACAAGACATGTGAAGAAATAGGAAACTGTGACCCATGCTCAGAGGAAAAAAAAAAAATCCATCAGAAGAAACCGACTGAACAGGCCCACAGTTGGATTTAGCAGGCAAAGACTTCGAAGCAGCTATTATAAACGTGTTCAACTAATTAAAGAAAAATATAATGTCGATGACTTAAGGAAACTAGGACGACAATAACTTTGAAAATAGGGAATTATCAACACAGAAATATAAACTATAAAAAATGTGAAAATTTTACAATTAAGGCCAGGCACGGTGACTCACGCTTATAATCCTAGCACTCTGGGGGGCCCAGGTGGGTGGATCACCTGAGCTAGGAGTTCGAGACTAGCATGAGCAAGAGGAAGACCCCATCTCTAAAAATAGCCAGGTGTTGTGGCTGGTGCCTGTGGTCCTAGCTACTTAGGATGCTGAGCTCAAGAGTTTGAGGTTGCTACGAGCTATGATGCCACAGCACTGTACCCACGCCCCTTCCCCCCCCCAAAAAAAGAAAAGAAAATTCTACAATTAAAAAGCACAATAACAGAAATTAAAAACTCACTAGATGGGTCCAACAGCAGGTCTGAGATGGTAGAAGAAGGAATCAGTGAACTTGAAGATGGAAAGTGAAGGACGGAGTGGGAAAGGTAGTAGGCAAAGGAAGAAGGCCTCAGAGACATGTGGGACAATGTCAAGGGCACCAAGAAATGTGTGCTGGGAGTCCCAGAGCACAGGAGAAAATGACAGGGCAGAAGAATTATCTGAAGAAATAATGACCAGAGATTTCTCAAACTTGACCAAAAAATTTAATCTGTAGGTCCAGGAGGAATGTAGCCAACTCTTGATAAAGCCTAAACTGAGGAGCAATTGACGTTTGTGTACATATAACTAGTTATCACAGAGGTACTATTTTTAATTTAAATTCTTATAGCTTCATAAGATATGCAATGATATCTTAAAGCATCACAAAATGCTTTAATTTGTGTTCATTTAAACAATATCATGGCCTAGTTCATAACAGATTCTCGCAGCAAGCGGCATATGCTTTTCAAAGTCAGACAGACCTGGGTCCAAATTGTGACTGTCTTACATCTTGAGCAAGTGTTTACTTTCTCTAAGCCTCAGTTTCATTGTCTGCAAAAAGATAATAACAATTTTAATGTATATTTCTGAATTTAAGCTTCAATGAAATAATCCAGATTAAGTGCTTAGCTCAGTCCCAAGCACATTGGACATGTTTAATAAATGCTGGCTTTTTAGCTACTAACAATATTTAACACCCAATAATAAAAGTTCAGGCCAGCCATAGTGGCTCACTCCCGTAATCCTAGCACTCTGGGAAGCTGAGGCGAGTGGATTGCCTGAACTCAGAAGTTCAAGACCAGCCTGAGCAAGAGCAAGACCCCATCTCTACTAAAAACAGAAAGATTAGCTGGGCATCATGGTGGGCACCTGTAATCCCAGTTGCTCAGGAGGCTGAGACAAGAGGATCTCTTGAGCCCAGGACTGTGAGCTATGATGATGCCATGGCACTCTACCAAGGATGAGAATTAAACTCTGTCTCAAAATAAATAAATTAATTAAATGAAATGAAAGTTCATTTGTTGAGTGGAAATGCATGAGTCTGGGCATTGATTTTTCACATATAAACTACATAGCCATCTCTCTTGATCTCTTTTTAGTAAAATCTGGATTTTGACCTTCCTGTTTTTAAAAATAATATGCTTTGGAAGGTATGCTTTTATCGGTTGTGTTTGTCAGAATAATTGTTTCCTTCTGTAACACTATGTTGTGCAAATGTTTTTTATTTCTATTTAATCAGATCCTTTTTGTCTTTGATGATGTCCACAACAGTCAGAAATATCTCTCCTCCACAGCTGTTATATATAAATAAGGAATTCATGTGTATATAAGGTATAAAATAAAGCCCAAAGTTAATTTTTAAATACATTTACTCTTAAGAATATTTATGCAATTGTGATTTGATTCTTATTTTTTTATGGCATCTGGTTTGTCAAATATTAGGTTCTTACAATGGCTTAACCCTTTCTCTTCTACTTTACTGATCAATGTTTCAGTTTTAGCCATCGTTTGTTCAATTGGTCATCAGTTTAACTAGGCTTTACCAAGAGTTTGCTACATTCTGTGTACTCATGGGAATGTCGTGATAAATACAAAGGTGAAAAGGCATGGTTGATGCTGAAAGGAAACTCATGGCTTAGCGACAAAGGAATGAAACTAATATTTATTTTTCTTAGGACAGATAAATAGTCTTGAAGACAAATGTATAAACAAATGTTATATAAACACAGGATAATAGTTTATATTTCTAGTATGAATCAAATGTTATGGTTGCACATTGGAGAAAATCAGGGAATCCTCAGGAGGGGTGAAAGTGGGTCTTAAAAGTCAAATGGATTTTAAATAAGTTGGAGTTTTCCAGATGGAGTGGGGAGGGGGAAGCAATTTGAGGAGGCAGAACAGGGTATGTGAATGTGGGAGGGAATAAAGAACAGGACGTATTTAAGACACCGGTTTGGGCACAGCTGGCACATACAGGCATGGGTTGTCACAGCAGTGGCTGGGAAGGTGGATGAGGGCAAGGCAGTGGAGAACTTTGCATCTCACATACATCTGGGACTTTAGACGGAAGGGGTTAGATTCCAGCAGGGTTTCTAAGTAAGAGCAACATGATGAGAGTTTTATTTCAGAAAGGTCATTCAGTGGGCAGTGTGAAGGAGAAATGGGATTAGGGAGAGTCTGTAGGCAGACTAGTATCCTGACGAGTTTGGAAACTTAGCAGAGTCCAGATGCAAGACAGGGGTTGCACCAAGGTAAAGGCAACAAAGAGAGACAGAGAGGGGATGCTCGACAATAGCTGTGCATTTCCAAGACTAGGCAACTGGGCAGTGACCA
This sequence comes from Loris lydekkerianus, assembly GCA_963574355.1. Taxonomy (NCBI): domain Eukaryota; kingdom Metazoa; phylum Chordata; class Mammalia; order Primates; family Lorisidae; genus Loris; species Loris lydekkerianus. The sequence continues at coordinate 14,423 of CAUYPK010152387.1, forward strand.
TTTCATTAATTAAACACTGCAGGCTGACCACGTCTCTCCTGAAGACCCACCAAGAGGGTAGAAAAGGAATCAAATAGGCACAAAGCCATGAACATAAAGAAAATGACAGAGGAAAAATAAAACATGTCTTAGAAGATGGAAAGGTGACAGTGGTGACAGACTGGGCAGAGTCAGGAGGATGAACTCTGGGGTCCACAGAGAGGGAGCTGACAAGGAGCAGCCCAATTCATCCTGACAGACCCCTGCGAAGGTCAGGACCCAGACGCACCATATCCCAGGCAGTGGCAAGAGGTAAGACTTGGTAGCAAGTCTGTATTTATTGTGTTCCAAGATCCCTACCCCAGGCCCATGCAGCCAAGTAACAACCCTTTCTCTTCTCTCTGAAGAAACCGAGAGTGGCTGGACTTGGCATACCAGGTCCAGCAAAGGTGTATAGGGAGTTGGAACTCACAGCTAGGGAATTAAATGAACATTTATATCTTCAACAGCGGGACCTCCCCCCAACTCTCTTATCTCCCCCTGCTTCCATAATGCAAATTGCCATCTTGCAGGAGATTAAAGGAATCCTCTCTAGAGAACTGAAAAGCCCCACAGAGAAGCCTATAGTTATCCATATTGGGAGGACCTCCAGTGAAAAGGCTAGCATACTCCTAATCATTTTGTGAAGTGCCCCAATCAACACTTTGTCACCCTAAGGTAGAGTTCCCTGATGTCATATCTCACAGCAACCTCAAACTCTTGGGCTCAAACTCTCAGCCTCCCAAGCAGCCGGGACTACAGGCGCCCACCGCAATGCCCAGCTATTTTTAGAGACAGGGTCTCGCTGTTGCTCAGGCTGGTCTCAAACTCCTGAGCTCAGGCAATCCACCCACCTCAGCCTCTCACTCAGAGTGCGGGAATGACAGGTTTTAGCCACTGCACCCAGTCTGAGAAAGACTTTCAAGGGGGAGATGAATATTATTAGAGAGATAAATAAGCCATTGTACCCATAAAACAAGAATGAATGATGTTCAAATTCAGGGGAAAAAAAGACAAGGATAAATGAGGTTACAACCAAGAGCTCTTGGAAATTAAAAACAGGGTAATTGTGGCATAGACTAATAGTTGCTACCTTAACTCCTGTTGTTCCTTAAAAGAAAAAAAAACAAACATAATTTTACGTGAAGTGGCAATATGACCAGCATTAAGAAAAAAACACTTCCTAGCCTCCCTTGTGGCTTATTGTAATCGTGTGACTAAAATTCTAACCCATGAAATGGGAAAATCATGGGATGGAACTTTGGAGAAGGTTCCCCCAGATGACTCCGTCTGGGGACCTTGCAGTGAAGTGCAAGTGGAAGGAAGCCTTTCTTCCTTCTCTTTTCTGTACTCCCTGGAATATGAATGGAATGGCAGGCTCCAGCAGCCACAGCTTGGATCAGGGAACAACATGCTAAAGATGACGACGGAGGAGAACGGGGACGCTTGGACCATAGAGCTGTCACAGCAGCCCTGGGCTGCCCACCTCTGCCTCCCTAAGTAGGGCCTGGATTACACCTCTATTATTTTATAATTTTGTTATTGACAATCAAGCTTAATCATGACTGATAGAACAACCAACATTTTTTTAAAAAATTAGGCTGAGGAGTGGATAGCCTGAGCTCACAGGTTCAAGACTTTACCTAACAAATGCAATTAGTATAACCTGGCTTATTGTACCCTCAATGAATCCCCAACAATTAAAAAAAAAAAAGACCAGCCTGAGCAAGAGTGAGATCCTAGGCTGGGCGTGGTGGCTCACGCCTGTAGTCCCAGCGCTGTGGGAGGCCGAGGCGGGTGGATTGCCTGAGCTCAGAGGTTTGAGCCCAGTATGAGCAGCAGTGAGCCAGAGTAAGACCCCGTCTCTACTAACATCAAAAACAGCAGGACAGAGCATCACCAGAGGAAGAAGAAAATGAACAAAAAAAAAAAAAAAAGAGTACTTCAAACGAAGAATGAACAAGCAAGCTGACATTTAAAATAAAAATAAAAATAAATTAAAAAAAAAAGAGACCCTGTCTCTAAAAATACCTGGGTATTGGGGGTGGGGGGTACCTGTAATCCCAGCTGCTCAGGAGGCTGAGGCAAGAGAATGGCTTGAGGCCAAGAATTTGAGGTTGCTGTGAGCCATGATGCTACGCACTCTACCGAGGGCAACAGAGATAAACTCTATTTCAAAAGAATAAGAAATTATAAAATAAAAAAATAAAATTAACTATTTGTAACACAGAGAATAAGGATAGCTCAGCAGAATCCTGAATATAATGTTTTAAAATAAATATCAAACAAAGTTAACAAGGATTTTAAACCCAGCTATAACCAAGTCATGGCAACTACATAGGGGAGGCAACCAATGGCCATCCAAACTGGGAGTCCCCAGCGTGATCCCAAAGCACTCACCTTCTCCACTTGGCTCAGACTGGTTACCCAGCTTAGGGACACATTCTCCATATGTCCCCCCAGGTTGAGTCCCTTCACTCCTGGAAGTCTGCTCGTTCCAGGAGGACTCCTGTCCCTCCCGGGAGGCAGTGGGTAATCTGTCAGAGCTCTCAGTAGGGAAGCAATCAGGGGACGGGAGGTCCAGAAGGAAGCTATCCTGCAGGGTTTGCTTGGTGGCCTTCTTGTGTTTCCTCTTCTGTCTCTCTGCGATCCTGCCAACCTCTCCTTGCCTGGGCTGGCTATTCTCAAGCCTCCTGGTTAGCTGGAGGAGCTGGTCCATGTCTTTGGTGAATTCTAGCAGCGTGCCCTCCGAGACACTTTGGGCAGGGCCCTCAGAACCATAGCTGGGCGCTCTCCCCACGAGCAGGCATTCAGAACAGCGGAGAGCTTCCGGGTCTTCCCTGAGCACTGGCTCAGGCACCTGGGGGAGGCTGCAGGGACCCATGGACAGGGAGAAATAAGAGTAGTCCACGGCGACGTAAGTCAGCATGAAGTTGATGGTGACGATGGGGGCCAGAACATTCACCTGACCCACGAGAACAAAGGCCATGGTCACCAAGCTGGTCAAGCAGATGGCAGCCATAGGTGTTTTATTTGGCCCTTTCTGCAGAAACAAAAATAAAATGTAGGACTATGAAATTTCAGATAGAAAGTTTGAGAAATTTCAGAAGTTATACGAGAAACACAACTCATAATGGCTCAGACATTTCTCCTCATGTAACTGCTCATCTAGAAACTTGGGATAATAACACCCAGCTCATGGAACTACAGTGAGATCAGAGCTAAATGCGTGTAAAATGCTTAATACGGCATGGCATATCCTAGGCTCCTAAAGCCCCACAGGCATTAGTCAGATCTGTGAACTGTTAACATGCTGCATTATTATAGAACTTGGACTTCCTAAATATTTTCTCCTTTTGTCTTCCTTTGGGTTTTATCTCCAGCCCAGGAAATCAAAGAGATACAAAGCTGATTCTTCCTGGGAGTAGCAGATCCCGGAAGACATGACTAATTGGTGGCTGGAGGAAGGGAGTTCTGCTACTCCCCGTGCACACACAAGCGCTCATCACATGTATTATACACACCTGTGATCAGTGCAGGTGGGCATGTGACCTTCAGGTGGACAGGAATGGAAGAAAGGTGCTAACTGCCACTCCTGGGAACTATTCGTCACAGTCCCCTGACATCGTCCTTGAATAATAATCACTTCTCAGTCCCCGTCTTCTTTGATCCACGAACTACAGTTGACCCAGCTGGCAGGACTACATTTGAAAGTCCTTCTTCACCTCCCTTTTCTCCATCTGCCTGTCTCCCCAGACTGCTCCCTCCCAGACTCTGTAGCCCCCTGGCTCCTCATGTCTCTGAACTCGACATCTAAAGCATCCCAGGCTCCATCCTCAGACCAATTCCCTATTTATGCTCCTGCCCTAGGTGATTGCAAGCTGGCTCATGCTTTAAATACCAGGCTTCTGCTGACAAGGCCCACATTTGAATCTGCAGCCTAAAACATTCCCCTAAATCTGGGCTTAAATATCCAGCTGCCAACTTAACATGTCCAGTTGCTAATAGGATCTAAACCAAATATATCCAAACCCTAACTGCTGGTCCCCCTCCCCTCAAAGCTACTCCCTCCATCTGCAGTTTTCTCTATCTCCAAAAACGGCAACACTGTCCTTCCAGCTGGTCAGCCAAGCAGAAGTATCCATGCCTCTTCTCTGTCACTTTCCTCTTCCAGCAAACACTGCCAGCCTCAGGATACACACACAGGCTGACCGCTGCGCTCATCTCCCTACAAGGTGAGGGCAGGCGCGTAGGCCACTTCCAAATCTGGCCCACACATGTGTCCCCTCCAGGTACAACCAGGACCAAGGTTGGGAAAGCAGCAGCCATGGAAACCACAGGTCAAAGAGAGCAAAGTCATCATCAGCCCAAGTCTTTGAGGTTCAAAGCCCCCCAAGACCCGCAATGCCTTCCCCAGAACTTTAGAGTAAAAGTCTTTAAAATAAATAAAAGAGGGCAGCACCTGTGGGTCAGTGGGTAGGGTGCTGGCCCCATGTACCAAGGGTGGCAGGTTCAAACCCAGCTCCAGCCAAACTACAACAAAAAAATAGCTGGGTGTTGTGGCAGGCGCCTGTAGTCCCAGCTACTCGGGAGCTGAGGCAAGAGAATGGCCTAAGCCCAGGAGTTGGAGGTTGCGGTGAGCTGTGATGCCACAGCACTCTACCCAGTGCAATAAAGTGAGACTCTGTCTCAAAAATAAATAAATAAAATAAAAAAAGAGTAAAACTACTCTTTGAGGATTAAATTTTTGAGTATGTTTGTTATAGCTATTTAGCAGACTCTAACAACTAAACTACCATGAATAAGGTAAATTTCAGAAACAAAAAAAAATTTTTTTAAAAGAAGAGTTTAGGTCAGCGGAAGAGATCACTAGAGGTACTTAAGGCCAAGATTCTGACAAGGGTGGGTTATGAAGTGCTGAAATGCTAAACTGGCAACGTGAACTTCTCTTCACCCAGAAACACCAAAAAAAGAGAAAAAAGAAAAGCCAGGCCACAAATAGGTTGTTATTGCAACACATATAACTAACAACAGGTGTCCAGAATGTACAAAGAATTCCTATAAAATAACTGGAAAAAGACAGATAACCCACTTATAAAAATGAGTAAAAGATGTAACAAGTACTTTACAAAAGAATGGCTATTAAACATATGAAAAGATGCCCAGTGTCACTAGTAATGAGAGAAACATAATAGTTTTTCATCTTTTAAAAATAGACTTTAATGCCTGGGCGAGGTATTTCATGCTTGTAATCCTAACACTCTGGGAGGCTGAGGCAGGAGGATCCCTTGAGCTCAGGAGAGCAAGACCACCCTGAGCAAGAGCAAGACCCTGTCTCTACTAGAAAATAGAAAAATTAAATAAGTGTTGTGATAGGCAGGTAGTCCCAGCTACTCAGGAGGCTGAGGCAGGAGGATCAGTTGAACCCAGGAGTTTGAGGTTGCTGTGAGCAAGGCGCTCTAACTTGGGCAACAAAGTAACATTCTCTCTAAAAAAAACAAATATGTGTGTGTGTGTGTGTGTGTGTGTGTGTGTGTGTGTGTGTGTGTGTGTATAAACACTTTTTTTTGCAGTTTTTGGCCAGGGCTGTATTTGAACCCACCACCTCTGGCATATGGGGCCAGCGCCCGACCCCTTTAAGCCACAGGCACTGCCCTATAAACACTTTCTTTTTTAGAGGAGGTTTAGGTTTACAGAAAAACCGTACAGAGAGTATGGACAGAGAAATATAAATCAAAACTTTAGTGAGATGCTATTAAACAGACTGAAAAAAATCTAAAAACCTGATAATATCACATATTGGCAAAAATAAAGAGAAACAGGGATTCTTATGCACTGCTGATAGCAGGGTAAATTAGCATAACTACTTTGGAAAAGGGTTTGATGTTATTGAGGCAGTGAAGATGCGTGTCCTCACAATAGAGCAGCTCTTGGAAGGGGCGCACAGTCTGGTGGAACTCTGCACGTGCCCTGGGACGCCAGTACAACAATGTCAGCCCACTCCCTGTAAAGGTCCCCAGTAATAAACAAGCTCCTGCTACAAGCAGAAACAGGCATAAATCTCATACACACACGATGCTGAGTGAAAAAAGCATGCCACAGGGAGTCGCCTGTGGCTCAAAAGAGTAAGGCGTGGGCCCCATATGCAGGAGGTGGAGGGTTCAAACCCAGCCCTGGCTAAAAACTGCAAAAAAAAAAAAAAAAAAAAAAAAACATGCCACAAAAGAATATGTACATATGACTTCATATATTTAAATTCAAATACAGGCAAAATTAAACTATTTTGCTTAGAGATACATAAATAGGAAGTAGGTCAGGGGTTGCAAACTATGGCCCCCAGTCAAATCTGACACAGGCTAAGAATGCTTTTACATTTGTAAACAGTTGAGTGAAAAAAATCAAAGGAGAATGTGGTGATGCGTGAAATTTACACAAAATTCAAATTTGTGTCCATAATTAATTACATGAGGTACTGTCTGTGGCTACTTTTGAGCTACGACAGCAGAGCTGAATAGTTGTGATGGAGAGCAAATGCCTAAAATATTCACTACCTGACTCTTTTTGGAAAAAGTTGGGCGACCACTGAGCAAAACCATAAAGAAAGCAAGGAAAGTATAAGCACAGAGGTCAGGCTAGCGGCTCAGAGACTGAGTGGGAAGGGCCCGGAGGAGGAGGGCAGCCTGAGGAGGGGGCATCCGGGGCTTAGCGGTGTCCCTGGGTCCAGGTCGCCAGGGTGTTTACTCTTAGTTTCCCTTTAAAATTCTCCTCATTTGTTTTATGTTCTCTTCTGAATACTGAATATATCCCCCAAAAGTTTGGGATATATTCCCAATTAAAAAAGAAAATGAGCTGAGGAGACTTAATTGTACATAAAGAAGCTTTGAAAAATGAGTTCCCAAAGTCAAAGGACAGATGACAAACTAGGACAAATGTCTGGAACACATATACACAGAGTTAGTCTTCTTATCACAAAAAGAGTGTAGTCCAGCAATTGAAAGAAAATAACCCATAATCACAGAAAGAACTACAAATAGCTCTTAAGGAAAAGACGTTCAACTTCATTCATGGTTAAAAGCAATGCAAATCACAAGTATCCCCCCAAAATGCCAATTCCCACTGTACCAATGGTAACGACTCACATTTTTACTTACTGTAAGTGCATAATAGTTGTATATATTTTTGGATACATGTGACGTGTTGACAATATTTAAAAGTCAAATCAGGGTTCATTAGGGAGTACATTGTCTCAAGCATTGATCGTTTCTGCGTGTTAGGAACACTCCAATTCTACATTTTTGGTTATTTTAAAGTACATCATAACTTATCGTCAATTATAGTTGATGGGCAGCAATTCATATTTGACGGGCTCCTTGCTAACACTGGGTTTGTTTCTCAGGGTAAAAGTGCAAATGAGTTATAAACCAAGTGAACAACCTGTTAAATGTGTTCTGGGCTCTCTTCTTGGCAAATACTGCTTCACGATGACGAGGAAGTCCAAGTTCGAGTTTAAAATTATACTTCTCACTCAGACTTCCTCACTGAAAGATGACCATGTGCAGCCTCCCCCTCAGAGCCCACTTCCCTTCTCTACCCAGACCAGACCATGGGGTGCCTCACACTCCCATGTGGTCTGCCAGCCTGCTCTCTGACCCTAGAAAGGAACAGACCCTTGCAGACTCTGGGGGATAAGGGGGTGGGAGAAGATCTGAGCAAGGAATTCCAGGGAACAGCATACCCAATACATGGTCTAGGAGTGGGCATGTGCATTTGGCCTCACAAACTTCTTATACCCAAGGGCCAAAGCAGTCTTGTATAGCAGAATCTTTTGGTTGGAGTCTAAGAGTGGTATTGGCTGTGGGAAAACAAGAACCCTTATTCATCGCAGGTTGAAGTACAGAATGATGCAAATCTCATGGAAGGTGCTTTGGCAATATCCACTAAAATTAAAAATGCAGTTTCCTTTTCCCACTTATAAAAATTTATCCAGTAGATGTATCTTACCACACATATCCAAAAATGTATACACACACACACATACACAAAAGATTATTCAATGCAGCATTGTTTACTAGAAGCCACACAAGTGTCAATCTCTAGGGGACCAATTAAATAAAGTATAGTATATCTGCACAATGGAAAAAGAATGAGAAAGTTCTCGCCATGATCAAATGAAATGACAGGTTTCTAGGCTATATGGAATGAAAAGAAGCAAGGTAAGAACATGTATATTCAGTACAATCTTTTGCATAAAAATAAGAAAGAGAAGGATTCATTAAAAAAACTGACTCAGTGCCCATAGCACAATGGTTACAGTACTAGCCACATACACTGAGGCTGGCGGGTTCGAACCTGGCCTGGGCCAGCTAAACAACAATGACAACTGCAACAAAAAATAGCTGGGCATTGTGGCAGGCACCTGTGGTCCCAACAACTTGGAAGGCTGAGGCAAGAGAATCGCTTATAGCCCAAGAGTTTGAGGTTGCTGTGAGCTGTGATGCAACAGCCCTCTATCGATGGCAACATAGTGAGACTCTGTCAAAAAAAAAAAAAAAAAACTAATAAAAACAGCTACTGAAGGGGTAGTGTTGGAGTGGGAAAAAAGGTAGACAGATTCATGATAGGAGCAAAAATTTATTATGTTATTTTTAGTTTTGAACCCTATGCACATGTTAGCCACAAAAAAAAAAAAAGAAGAAGAAGAAAGAAATGGAAGAAAAAAATAAAAGGCAATACAACACAGCACATGGAAGGTAGAGACACGACAGTCACACTCCTCCCTGGCCAGCGCTCGCTGAGGGTAAGAAGGGGAGAAATTAAGGATGATTTGCAACTACATGAGCCCTAGACTATAGGGAGACTGGAAACCAGAAATGGGTCGGGGAGGGCACCAAAGACGAAAGGAATTACGGCTTGCAGACCCCATTATTAGGAAGTGGGGTTCTCTGTTTAGTTTTCTTTTGTCATCCCCTAGGTTTTAGGAATGTCTCTTTCCATCATTCCAGCCATGACTCGACCAAGGTACGTGGTATCAGTTAAGGTTTGGCTCATGATGGCTAATAGGGAGCCCAGAGGCCAGAGGTGTGGGACATCACTGAACACGACCTCCAAAGGGAAGTGGACCCCACAAGGGCAGAGTTAGAGCTGCAAGAACGAGCTCCCCAACTAACCAAGATAATCTTTCTTCTATGCTAAGCCTGGAGGGTCCTAAACTCATTTTTATTAAAGAGTGGGTACCTCCATTTCCCTGCCACTCAGAGGCCAAGATGTTCCCATGGCTGGATGGCTAACCCAGTGCCATGGGCTGGGTGGCCGGTGGCCATGACGTTGAAGATGCTTCATCCAGTTGGCCCCAGCCTAAGCCAACCAGAGAACAGAGGTGAAAGAAATGGCCTCTGTGTTCTTAATCATCCCAACCCAGAGAACTCGACCAGAGGCTCTAATCAGAAAAATGTAAGCAAGTTATGGGCCAACAATTGGGTTAGTGGCAAAAGGTGTTTCTCAAAATAAAAAAGTGGGGCCACTTACCCCTTTCCCCAGACAGGCAAGTGCAGGGATCACTTTCTCCTGGGCAATGCACTGCAGGATCCGGGGTGCTCCGTACAGACCTCCCATGCAGGAGGCCAGGGAGGAGATGTATAAGCCCAAAAGGAACAGGAAGCCCACAAGGGACACCTGTTGAGAGAGCAGCTCATTACCCAGGGCCAGAACCTGCTCCACTCCTTTCTACACCCCAGCACCACGGCTAACCATGCACTGAGTCCTACAGAGCTAATCTCTGGGACACAGGTCCCATATCCTCAGCCTCACCCCACTTCTTCCACTATTTCAGTTGACTCCACCATCTCATCTCACATGGACTACACAGAGGTCCTCAAACTGAGCCTGCACTAGGGCTTGTTGAAACAGATTTCAGGGGCCAGCCTCAGGGTTTCTGGTGCAGTAGGTTTGGAGTAGGGGCAGGGAATTTGGATTTCCAACAGGTTCCCAGGAGATGTTGATGCTGATGGTCTGGGACCTACTTTTTTTTTTGAGACAGAGTCTTGGTCACCTTTGGTAGAGTCCTGGGGTGTCTTAGCTCACAGCAACCTCAAACTCTTGGGTTCAAGCAATCCTCCCCTCAGCCTCCCAAGTAGCTGGGACGACAGGCACCCACCACAACACCCAGCTATTTTTCAGAGATGGGATTTTGCTCTGGCTCAGGCTGGTCTTGAACTTGAGAGCTCAGGCAATCCACCCACCTCGGCCTCCCAAGTGCTGGGATTATAGGTGTGAGCCGCCACATCACCAGGCCTGGGGCCTACCCTCTCTCTCTGTCTCTGTTTTTTTTCCTGGGGCCTAGTCTTTGCAGAACAAATGCCAGCTATGAACACAACACTAATTGGCCTCTTGCCTCTTAAGTTCTCCCACTCTGAATTAAACACCCCTGAAGCTTCTGCCAGCCTGAACCCTCTAAACTCAAATCTCACCACAATGCCCCTGTTGCAAACACATTAAAAGCTCCCCACTGGCCTGACATACAAAGCCCTTCCTAGTCTGTGACCTCTTTAGCCTCGCACCTTACACACTGAGAGCCTTTGATCAGCATGATTTCTCTGCCTGCTCAACCCTCTGTCCACACCCCCTAATCTACTCCATGTCTGCTAAACTCCTAATTGTGCTTCAGGCCTCAGCACAAATCTCACCTCCTCCTATCAAGGTGACTATGGTGAGCGTACCTCAACGTGATGTTAGGATGGCACCTATCTGGAGGCTTCATTTAGGTAGGTGTCCTATCTTATTCACCCTAGAACTCCTTCTTTCTTTCTTTCTTTTTCTTTTTTTTTTTTTTTTTCAGTTTTTTTGGCCGGTGCTGAGTTTGAACCCGCCACCTCCGGCACATTGGGCTGGCGCCCTACCCCTTTGAGCCACAGGTGCTGCCCACCCTAGAACTCTTAGTGTCTAACACAAATATAAACGCTGAAGGAATGAATGAGATTTGTGGCGCACATGGCCCATCAGGCCCCAACAGATAGAATGAGAGGGTACCGCTGTTCTTAGTGTCAGCTGGCCCGCCAGCAGCTGTGTGCCCAGCTGTCAGTCTACCTCCCACCCCAGAGCCAGACCCCATCTGCATCCACAGGGCAGCCTCTCTGCTTTCTAGATTATCTGAGGTGCCTTCTCCATTCTACTGTGGCCGGAATTCTGCTTTCCAAGTGCTCATTTGTCTACAGAACACAAACAGGTTAGAACTAATTTTCAACTTTGTTACTTCCACCCTTCCTGGAGAAGGCCTTCCTCACCCCATTTTTTACTTCTTTGCTTCAGCAACGCACCAGATCTGTGTCATCACTGAACACAAGCTACTGGCGACACCTCTTTCCTGGCTCATAAATTATCACTGGAATAATCTGACTGACTGACGAATCTGGTCAGGGTTCTGGACTGGAAGAATCTGTCCTTTTTTTTTTTAAGAATGTATTTGTAGGACACTGCAGGTTCACAGAATCATCAGGAGGTTAAAAGATCATGCCTGGAAAAGGGCAGGACCCAAGCCTGGAGGCTTACCCAGACCCTTTAACAGGGACAGCCTGGCCAGATGGCACCAGCATCCCTTTTCCCTGTGGACGAATTCTCGCCAAATCCTCACCTTTGCTTCATTCATTGCAATTTGAGCGTGCGATGGCCTAAGTCACGTACTCTGCCAGGGCTGCAAAGCGACAGGCGAGAGGCGTCTGACCCACTGGGCTTCTGTGATACTTACAACACGGGGTGCTCCCTCTCTTCCCAACCTCCCAAGTGGTCAGGGAGGTCAGAGGCTCGGTGGGCAAGACTAAGGAGCACCACAGGGCTCATCCTGTCTTCTATTTGCGTAGGTTACTTTTGCCCTAATGCCTTAGCTCACCCTTATCGCCAGTGAATCTCATCCATCTCTTTTCTTCCAAGTCCTAAGTTTTGGGTTTTTTTCCTGCCCCTCCATCTTTCTCTTAACCATTTTATTATTACAAGAATTAATATCTTCTAGTGTTTCCCATCACTCTGTGTGTCCTGATGGCATTTCATTATTTTCTATTTGCAGGATAGTTAATTATGCTCGTGGTTTATCTTGCCAGCACAGTGAGAAATCCTTAAGGGTTGATCTGTATGTATCATGTGTCTTTAGCCCCCTGCCCGCACCATGGCATCTGACCCAGAGTCTGGCAAACAGCTCGGCAGTTGAAATAATGAAGCTTCTCAACTTTATTGCGATTTGCATCCTAGATGTCTGACAAAGCCGTTGGATCTGCTGGTCTCGTTAGCAATGCTTGATCCGTTCTGAGATGTAGTAGGCAACTTTTGTACCTGTCTTCTCTACCAAATGCATCCTATGTTGACTGTTTTTTTTGTTGTTGTTGTTGTTTGTTTTTTAAAAAGCCGCGTCTTCCATGCACAGCTTGTGCTGTGGACATTCATTCCTCCCTGAATACATAATACCTTGACTACTGGGGATGATCAGAGTCCAGTCTGTGGGATTTCCCATTTTTAACAAAGATGCTTTAGGGGGTATTTTTCCTACTTAATTTGCCCTTATTTTGCTAATCAGCAGGACCCAGGATTCCCAAGGTACTGGTCTTTTTGATCTGCAATAAACACCTGTTTTCTGGGCTGTATACAAGTTTGTTTTAAAACATTTTTTTAGTCTATTTAATTTTGTCCCTACCACTCTTTACTACTCTTTACTCTTTCTCTATAGTTGCATAAGATTGGGATAGACTATTTTGGCTTTTCCCATTCAGTTAAACATGGTGGATTTGTGGGAAAGTGTGTTCCTAAAATAAATGTCTGTACCTGCAAGGGCATGCCGGCAAGGAGCGTGGAGGGGAGTTAAAACTTAATTAGCACCTAATATGTGCCCGCGATTGTGCTGTGATAGATTACCTCGGAGCCGCTGAAGCAGACAAGATTTTGAAGACAGCATAACTTTGCTGAGGGCTGGGACAAAGTTCCCCTGGGGTAGGATAAAAAGTAAAAAGATACTCGGTAGAAAAACTGTGGATTGAGCAGCCATATAATTAGAAATAGATCAGAGAAGCTGCAGGAAACCCAGAAAGAAACAGACTCACTGACCAGCTACAGATGAGAAGAAAGGCAACATGCAGCCCTTGGAGATGACTGTCCTCACAGAGAGAGAGAGAGAGATGCGCACTGAGGGTCCTCCTGACACACGCAGTAAAGCATATGTCGAAGGCCGGCCCCATCACAGTGCACAGGGCACACAGGCAGACAAGGCCTTGCTTCTTTAAGGCCCAGGAAAGCTCAGAGATGGGCTGGCTCAGAACTGAGGCCATAGCTGCGACACAAGGCCCAGATGAATGGTTTATTAAAAGCATATCCAGGTGGTAGGTTGTGCCGGGAACCCAGTACACAGACTCTTGCGTTCTCCTCCCATCCCCAGCATTCCCCAGGTGCTGACCACAGAAACGTCTGGTGCCTGCAACTGCCACTGAGTCAGCCCCAAGGAGGGACACCAGAGAGCAGGAAGACAGAAAGCTCTGGGGGGGAACCCTGTGCCATCACCTTGGGAATCAGAAGGACACCAAGGTACTGCCGCACCAGCCCCTGTTTGTTGCCAAGAACCCAGAGCAGTAGCTTCCCTTCTTTGGAGACTTTACAGTTGCCTAGTCCAGGAAACCGTCTCTGGTCCTCTCCCAGAGCTACCTTTCCACCTTTCATCCCAGTGTGAGCACAGTTACACTCCCACACAGTGCTGCTGGGCCTCCGGTAGCAGGTGCCCACCTGGCTGAGCGCCTGCCTGCCTGTCTCACTGTCTGGGACAGGTGGCATTCCAAGGAAGGCTCCCCTCTGTTTGCGTGTCTATGATTAGATACGGAATTTCCATCCACAAAGGCGCTATCATGCTGTCTCTGGAGATATTTTTCCCCTGTCATTGTTTGTGATCTTCCTTGGATAGGAGGCTGCCTGCCCTGTCCCCCTCCAAACACACACAGACACCCATTCTGAGCTTTCCTTGCAAAGCAAGGGAAGGAAAAGAGGGGTCCCCAGCCAGGGGATGATTTGTCTAGTTCCATCCAGATCAGAGTCTCCAAATGTTGAAAAGACCTCTGTGAAGGAGCCCACCAGACAGGAACCCACTTCAGAGGCAGGCAGAGCTAGCTGGCCAGGGGCAGGTTGCAGACAAGCAGCAAGCTTCCTGCTGCTCCTCGAGGCCCTCAATTCCTTTAATGCAGCCAAGCTTTTCATCCCACACCTAAAGAAAAGGCCCCTGGGAGATGAAAGTCCAGACAGAAGCAAGCATGCAGATACAAATGAGGGGTACCCACTCCTTCCCTGACAGCAAACCTTGCTGAGACTTTGGGTGCTGGAAGGTGGGTTTCACCTGAACTGAACCCCTTTCAAAACCAGCTTTCACGGGTGGTGCCTGTGGCTCAAAGGAGTAGGCACTGGTCCCATATGCCGGATGTGGCGGGTTCAAACTCAGCCCCAGCCAAAAAAAAAAAACAAACAAAAAAAAACAGCTTTCATACCACAGTCAAGACCCTGAAAACAAATACCACCTTTACATGAATTTAGGCATACCTGTGCTAATGTGAAAACCCAGCCCAAATGCATCTTTCAAAATTAGAGTTTCCTACACCAGGTTGCCCCCAGGCGCTGACCCTCTATGGAGATCAGCAAGGCTGCCTTGCAAAGCTTCACACCAAGAGAAAATGGTACTCTCTCCTGAAATATACACAGTGATACTCAGGAGTGAGCAAAATAAGAACAGCTCCCTAACCAACTGAATTTCTCTGAGAAAGGATGAGATCTCAGGGCTGGCTTTTTCTCCAGTAACTTAAGGGAAGGTAGGAGTTTGAGGGGATTTCCAGGCCATATGTCTGGAAATCTTATTCTTGTGGGTTCTAGTGATGCCAAATAAATGACCTTGATGTCACATGACCTCCTGCTTGCTGACAGAGGCTGTGGAACGCAAGGAATTCGCTAATCTTCTCCTGGCAGGGTGCGGACTCTAGAAACAAAGATGTTGCAGCCAAATCAACTTGGAGTTTCTGAGATTCTCAGGAAAGCCAGAGGAGTCAGATCCTCTGGGACAGGGTGGGCCCTCACCCTGGTGTTGGGCTTCCTCCCTCTCCCTCGGCCTCCCTGCCCATTTCTCAGCTCCTCAGCCTCCTCCTTCCTCACTTCTGAGCAGCACTTCCTGCCTGTGGGCAAAGGCAAAACTAGGCAAAGAACCGAGGGCTCGTTCAGCTGGGAACCTTCTGTTTCTGTCCTGATTTCTGACATGAAGAGATGTCACCTACATTCAGGTGCCTCTCTGGGTATGGCACGTTTCTAGAGATCCCTGAACAGAACCAGCGTGGTTCCATCATTTCTGCTGACCCCCCTACTCCCCAATTCAGTGTTGGACTCAAGACTCAATGGATTCCCAGGCAGGCCTGCCAGGAGGAGGCAGCCATTTGTTGACGGGAGGAAATAAGTGACCCCGGCAGACTGAGCCATTGGGGCAGGGCAGGACTCACTTACCTTTTCAGCTATCAGGAAGTCATAGCGAAGGGCCTCACGGGTGCAGATGGCGCCAAGCAGGAAGACGAAGACAATGTACAAAAACCACCTGCAAAGCCCGAGACAGAGCAGCTGCCCCCACCCCGCCCCCTCACCCTGGGGTTTCCTCTGGGAATGGCCCCAAAACTAAAGAGAAAGGCCAGTCATGAAGCTTCCCTGCCTGGCGGGGGAAGTCACTTCTTATACTGTTTCTCCTCTAGCATATTTCTTTCAAAAAAAAAAAAAGATATTGTTTTGTCTCTTTCTTATATTAAAGAAAAAAATATATACAAAGGGTGTTGGGCATGGGGAAGTGGGAGGCCCAGCGCCCCAGGCAGCCAGGATGCCGCCAGGGTGGATCTGCAGTTCCGCTCCCTCTTCTCCCAGCAGAAGAACCAGCCCCCAGGTCTCCAGGTCTGCTGGTGTTTGGGTCACAGAGGACAGAGAGGGAGCCATGGCAAAAGGAAGAGCAGTGGCCTGGCTCTTCACCACATCCCTCCGGTCTCTTCCTTCCCATCTGGGCATGAGAGGATGGGCAAAAGGTTCTTTTCGGGAACAAGATGGGGCTCTCAGCCTGAACCCTCTTTTCTTTCCTTCCCAACATTCAACTCTGTCTCTGCTGTCTTCCTTTCCGCCCCAATGCTATTGGTTTGTTCTGTACGAAATAGCCTGGTGCTGCATGCCTGGCTGGTAGCAATGGTGCCATTGCAATAAGCTAAGGACAAATTCAGTATTCACGAAACAGCACTATTAATATTTTTTAAATGTCACAGAATAATACAGGCATGCAACTGCTCAAGT
This sequence comes from Loris lydekkerianus, assembly GCA_963574355.1. Lineage (NCBI taxonomy): Eukaryota > Metazoa > Chordata > Mammalia > Primates > Lorisidae > Loris > Loris lydekkerianus. Next base: position 30,758 of record CAUYPK010152387.1, read on the forward strand.
CATTGTCATGTCTATGATCTAAATGTCTCTTCACACTAATCCAGTGATGGACAGAGAAGCTTCTTCCATGGTATAGAAAGAAAAACAGAAGATTCTAGAAGATTAGAAATAAACCCAAGGCTGCCTTGCCTGCTGGTGTGGATGGCACAATGTGAGCCTTGGGGAAGGTCAGTTGGGGAGGAGGGCCAGACTCTGAGCTTCAGGGCATGTCTCTACACACTGCAGGGTCTCCTCCATAGTCTAGGAAGCACACACATCATCATGGTCCTCATGTCACAGAACGGGAAACGGAGGCCCATAGAACTAAACCAATTGTCTGAAGTCACACAGCTAATCAGCAGCAGTCACTAGGATGGGATGCAAACCTTTAGCCCTACGATTGCAAAACTTTATGCTCCCACCAATGATCCTGGAAACACAATGGTTAAAATACCCCAGTTCAAAATCAGGGTGGGGAGCAAGGGAGCAGGAGGCTGAGGAAGAAGGAAAGAAAGGGTTGGATCTGTATTCTGCAATAATGACACTCCTCCTCGGCAGTATTCCCAGGCAGGGCTATGAAAGGATAACGTCTAAACCCACCAGACGTGAATTTTCCAGCCCACCGAGTGTTAAAGGGAGGATCAGAATATGAAATAAGTTGGTCACAGTTGGGGCACTCTCAGAACAAAAGAGGCAAACCCCTCTTGCCTGGGTTTTTTCCCTCCCACTCTCCAGCTCAGACTGATTGCCATGAAGGAACTTACGAGATGCCAACAGCTGCCAGGGAGCCCAGGGGGATGCTGGTGGAGGGCTCCCTGAGGTCGCCCCCCATGTTGAAGCCGGCCATGACTCCTGAAAGATACCCAGACAGGGTGATGCAGAGCAGTGTCCTGCACAGGTCACCTCCTCCAGGGCTGCCCCTCTCCTCTGGGTGGTGGTGGTGGTGGGGCTCTCCTGGAAACTATCCCACATCACCCCTCCCAGAACCCTCCCATGAACAGCTCTGCAAATAGGCTGCTTTTTGATCTCCCCTGGCAACTGGGGAGGCGTCCCTGTAGCCCTGAAAGGGAGCTTTGTGGGTCGGGTGATGTTCGAGAAGAAAGCCCTTCCAGCTCCAAAAGTATCTCACTGCTTAGTGCAAAGTAACTAGGATGAGGAAGGCATCTTGCAAGCCACACAAAAGTCCTGACACCGCCTGCTGAGCCCTGCCTTCCTAGCTGGGACCATGCCCTGGAGAGACTCAGCATTACTGTCCCTGTCTCCGCTGCCTGCTGATTCCATCCAGGCTTCAAGTGTCCTTGTGGTCAGGTACCACTCTCAAAGCTCCTGAGCCACCAAAGAGTTCTAAATAAACACCCTGAAACAATCTTGAGGCTACCAAAATTGAGTCACAGCTCCTTTTTATCCTCACCTCTATTCCCCAAGAACACTAATGAACATAAATTAATCCTTGGTGGTGAGGAACCAACCAGTGCTGGACGGTGTGGAGGAAAATGTGGCCTCTTCCTGTACATATGAATAAATGAAAGCAGCGGGATACCAAATGAGGGTCCCACCCATACTGAGGGTCTAACAACTCAATGCAATGGACTGACCTGGCTTCACAAAGGGGGTACATCTCCAATGCAGCCCTGAAAGAGGGATTGAATGGGCTCAGGGGTAGGAATGCGTCTAACACCATAATTGAGGAACACTGTCAACCTGTCAGGGCCTGTGCTAAGTGCTTTACGTGCATTTTTTATCTTGTTTAATTTTTATTTTTTTATTTTTATTAAATCATAGCTGTGGACATTAATGCAATTATGGGGTACAATATGCTAGTTTTATATAAAATTTGAAATACTTTCATCAAACTTGCTAACATAGCTTTCATCAAACTGGTTAACATAGCCTTCACCTCATCTTCTTAGTTATTGTGTTGACATTTATATTCTACACTTACTAGATTTAACATGTACCCTTATAAAATGCACCATAGGTGTGGTCCCACCAATTACACTCTCTCCACCCACGGTCCCCCC